>APFE031569758.1:57233-255580 GCA_000404065.3 Pinus taeda
GTTTTGGAATGTGAAGGGTTTTCCATTGTTTCTCAACAATAAATAGGCCTTCGAGCCTCATTGTAACACAGTTTCGAACAGTTCAGAGGCATGTAGCCGCCACATCTCTTCTCAGAGATAAGCTACCATTTCCCTAGCTGGTTTATTTCCATTTCTGGTTGTAAGCATATTTCGGTATTTTCTATTAATGAAATGAAACATTATTTCCACTGCATCTTTGTGTATATGGTTATCTCTGTATTTTATTGCGTTCTTGTTTAAATTCGGATCAAGATGTTCCCAAAGATCATGCAGATCTTGATGTTGATGAGATGGATGTGGCGTTTATCACATATGATATAATGTGAATGATTCGGTTGCTGGTCTAGATGTTGTTGACAGATGTTTCTGGAGCTCATCATACATTGTGACTATCATGGTCTTATTTAGATGTTTGGTCTCTGTTATAAATGTCATAACAAGACTCTTGATATAATAGTTTATTGTAGTAATTTGATGAATCTCTTTGGTCAATGGTGTAATTATGTACCCCCACTATGCATGGGAAGGATGATGCAATATTTTAGTCATGTATAAACATTTGGTATTTGGTGTATCCTCACTTGGTTGGGTGGATGATTCAATATTGATATATCCCCACTTGGTTGGGAGATGGATGTATGTATGAGTCTTTGGTGATAGGAAGGTCACTTATGATGTTTGGAGTCATGTTCTTTCTTGTAGAACATCTTTTTGCTGACCTTGCTTATAGTGAGGGGGAGCATGAAGAACACACTTTAGCAGAGCAAAGATTTCAGCATGTACTCAGAGGGAGCATGGATAGATTTGTACACGTTGGCATATACAAAGGGGGAGCTCATTCGGAGATTTCAGCAAGTACTCAGGGGGAGTATGGACAGTGGAATGTTTACTAAGGAAAGAGAATATCTTGGTCCACCCTTTGCCCTTGATGTCAAAGGGGGAGAGTGATTTGGTGTTGTTGCCATCAAGTCCAAAGGGGGAGATTGTTGGCATTATGATGCATGTGTTGTACTTGATGGCAACCCACTCGTAGAAGAACAACTCACTTATATATAACTAGATGAATCTACAGAAGAGATATCAGATGTGACAGAATACATGGGATGCAGGAAAACTCAAAGGAGTCAGATGACAGTTCTCAGTATGACAAGATAACTTTGCCATCAAGTCCAAAGGGGGAGATTGTTGGCATTATGATACAAGTTTTATCCTTGATGGCAAGATGACAGATTATAGTGCAGCAGGTCAGTAGCAAAGAATTGATGATTAGACTACAAGAATGAAGAAAGAAGAGTATATACGCAGGTTCACTATATACCAAGTCACGTACATAGGTAGGTTATACGTAGGTTTACTATGTACCAAGTCACATATATATGCAGGTTCGCTATATACCAAGTAGGGTATACACGCAGGTTCTCTATATACAAAGACGCGTATACATGCGGGATTGCTGATAAAAAGTCATGTATGCGTATGCACGCACTTTCATGCATGGAAAAGCATGTACATGTGGGAAAGCTTATTTTTGGGTCCGTGGTATTTAGACCTATGGTTTTGGTCCTTGGTATTTCTTCCGAAGTGTTGAACCTAGGTATTGGGTCCCTAGTATTGGTTCTCAATGGTTTTGGACCATGGTATTGAGTAAGGCCTAAGACTATAAAAGGAGAAGAAGATGATTAGGCAAAGGTATTGAGAAAGTCTTGAATATTTGATGAAGTATGAGATCTAGTATGTAGGTTATGGGTTCATGATGCTTTATTAAGTAGGAATCTAAGCGGTTGATGGAGAACAAGATATAAGGATAGATCGGGATCTAAATGGCTTGGAATGAATAATCTCTATACGGTTTGATCGTGCTTATTCTAGATTTGTATACTGACACATGTAATGTTCTGTAAATGTTATGATATGGGTATGATGGATGTCTGGAACAACTGCAAAGTTCTGAGAAAATATTTGTAGATTTGTACGCGGGTTGGCTTTGGCGAAAGTGCGTATGTATGCTGGTTTGGTTCGTCATAGTAGTGTATACATTATGATATATGATATTTGAAATTGTAGTTGGATCTGGTTATTGTTGCAGAGTTCTATTGTCTGTTCTGTGTCCCAATGATTGTGTTGTTGACAGGGTTTCAATATTTCAGTATTGGATGATTCAGAGATTAATGATGCAGGTGTAGTTGATGGGTGTATTGCAGTGATGATTAATTTTGTGCTTCAATGTTGTTGATGGGTCCAGTATGAAAATTGGATGAAACATGGCATTCAGATTATGATATTGTGTTCCATGAGTATCCAGTCTGAAAATTTATGAAACGTGGTACCTCGAGGAAGAAAGAGAAGGTTGTAGCCTTCTGTAGGTTGGCACCTACGTACTAGTACATCAGCTAGTACAAGAGCTAAGGGGGTGATAACTCCCTTCTAGTAGCAGCTGGAAAACGAGTAAAGGTTGGAGCATTTCAGTAGGCCAACAACTATGTACTAGTAAATGGATTGGATAGTACAAGAGCTAAGGGGGTTGTAGCTCCCTTCCAGTAGAAACTGGAAAATGAGAGAAGGCTGTAGCCTTCTACAGGTAGAAGCCTGCATACTGGTATGAGACTTCACCAGTGCATTGTAAAAGAAGTTTCTTATTAAAGGAAGATAGAGACAAATTGCAGTAGGTGGTTTTCACCCACATTGGGTTTCAAACTTATTTCATGGTGTTCATGTGTGCTCTTTATGTGTGATGATCTATTCTGTTTTACTGCACCTTTTCACTATTAATATGGTTAATAATGTTTTGACGCAGTCATTGAAGATCAACTAACTGAATCATAAGTTTATTGGATATATGCTAGTTGCTTTAAACATAGTTGCATATGTACGTGGGTATCCTTAACTGAAGTAGCGTATATGAATCTAAGTATGAAAATGAAAAAATTATTGATTTGATAATACTGATTCACCCCCCCCCCCATCTCAGTATTATTTCCAACACAAGCATGGTATCTAAGAAGGATTTTCAAATTGGAGATTTAGTTTTGAAATGGGAGAAAGCTCATGAAGAAAAAGGCAAACATTCTAAATTTCAACGAATGTGGCTTGGCCCATTCCAAATTGTTGAAATCCTAGGTCCATCCACTTTCATGTTGCAAGATTTAGCAGATAAAAAATAATCTTTACCTGTTAATGGGCAGATCCTTAAAAAATACTTTCCACAAAAGATGAATTCTACTATTTTTGTAAATTATTGTTTATAGCTTTATTTTGATAATAAATCAAATTGGAGATGGTTAACTTTGGGAATTCACAAAAAAGATTAGTGTTTCTTTTAGATTTTGTTTTTTGCTTGTATAAATAGAATTGATTTGGAAAATTGACCATTATTATTGGAAAATATGGTCAAATGCTATAAGCCTGAAAATTCTACTAGTTTTAGCCTTACGAATTTTGATGAAAACAACCTTTAGCGAGATTTTTTTTTTTATAACAGTTAATAAAAAGCATCAATAACAACACAAAGGTTCTCTGTAGAAAAGTTGTTTCCAAAAACTCTATAATTGTCATCCAAATCTATTCTTAAGGAACCAGTGAGTTCCTCCCTACCTAGGGAATTATGAATCTCAAGGAATAATCCAATGATCCACTCTAAGCTTAAAGAATAAGAGGTCTCATCACGAGCCGACTTATCATGATCATAGATATTTTGACATGTTGACATTGCCAAAATTGCATACCAGAACAGGGCAATGGCTCAAGATTGTTGCAATCAAAAGACAAGGGGTCTCATCACAAGCCAACTTTTTTAGCAAAGTTCTAAGTCAAGTGAATGGCACTGTCATAATTTGGCTACCAAACCAAGACATTGTTCTTTAAGAATTAAAAGAAAACAAAAAACAACAAGTGTGGATATGGATTTGTCTTTGAAAATTGTATATTTCTCCAGGTAGGATACAGGATCATTGTTGGGTAATAGGTAACCCTGTTGAGGCTATGAAAACTTGTTGGTAGCAGAGGCTCTACCTATGACAAACGAGCATACTTAAAACTGATCTACAAAGAAGTCTTTGTTTTTATCTTTATAAACTAAGTAGTGGCTGATGTAAATACAATGACTAGCTTTGGGAAGTAAATAGCCAAAGTTAACACAGGGGAAGCTACCATTGACAGCTGAAAGCATGATACACTTTATATTTCTATAATAAAGTTTGATTTTCCAGAAAAGATCTATGTTTTGGAAGTTTAGAAAATTCAAAAGATAATAAGAGATAACTGGTTCTTCCTAGTGAATCGCCAATAGTTGTGGCCAGCAACAACCCCCCTTTTTATTTAGTTTTAGAAATAAAGCTAAATAAATGGGGACCCTTCTAAAAAAATAAAAAACTAGCATTTATATTTCCCTTTGAATAAAACATGTTATCATAAACTTAGGAAAACACCCGCAAAACCTACAAAAGACTAAGTTTTATCATAAGTTCCAAATATGATCGTTCTCTTAACAATAAAACATTGCATCACAAAGGATAATGGGGAACATCATATAAACAAGCTTCCAAAATTGAGAAAATGCGATGTGAGATTGCATACCTTAGAAATCCATTGCACATCGCAACTTTCATACGCCACAAGTATCACCTAAGGTAAAATATCCCAATCCAGTGATATTAAGATATCTCGTAAATCGCATCTCGCAAACGCTCAAGGTGATAAATGATTGTTGATAAAACAGATTAGTGATATTTCAATTTGCGATATTGTGAAGAAAATTGCTTTATCACTTTATTGCATATCCGCAGGGCTCATCGTTCAATCAAGTTTTTCTCATAATTCAATACCAAGTTATGGGAATTAATGTCAATTTAATGGTTACTTGATGGTAATTTATGAGATAAGATTTAAAACTGATCGAAAGGTTATTTCACATAGGGTGGTATATTTGATATGATTTCACAATTAAAGAGCTTTCCCATCACTTCATCTCTTTCCTTACTTGTAAATTTGCAGAAGTAGCAAGCAGAGTAATATACATAACAGTGTGCAGAACGTAATGGGAAAGAAGGGAAAGGCTCTGGTCACAGAGGACAAAGAGATGACGCCCTTGTACATAGACACCACCTGTAACAAAGATGTTGGCATAACTATTTGGGAAGGCATGTATAGTCTGCTCGAAGATGAAAAGCCAAGAGTTATGGAGGTTAAAGCAACAATAGACTCGCGTGGGTCGTTTGAAACATCAATCACTGAAATTGCACGTTTGTTCTTACATAGAATAGCGGCAAGGCCGAATATTATTCCATACACAGACATGGTTAAGTGGGTATTGGACAATGCCAATATAATAGACAGACAATTCAAGACTCGAGGCCAAGACCTCATTGGGTCATTCACTGCACAATATTTAAGGCTTATGTATCATCTACGAAAGCCACAGGCAACCTACAACAAGTAGTTCATGGAGAAGTTTACGAAAGAAAATGAAGATTTGTCAGATTGAACCAAGAACTGGTCGGTAAGGAAGAACCATTGAAAAAGGGAAAAGCACGCTAACCGAGGCCCATCAAGACTGCACAGGAGGCGAAACTAGCACTGGGGAAGCCCAGATCGGAAAAAAGAAGTAGTTTCTGCATCGTTGGGAAAAACCCCTTGAGAAGGAAAGTGATAATCACGCATCGCTGGGCAAAACCCCTTGAGAAACAAAGCCCTCGAGCACTCGGTCGATGTAAGCCAGAAAACCATGGGGAAAAGTGTTAAAGGGTAAAGGCAGAACAGGCAGTGAAAGAAGCAGCTACAATGGAAAACAACGTCATTGATTGTGTCAATGAAAACCTGCACAGAGCAAACCTCATATTAGAAACCTCTCCTAGATTTCTCCCAAAATC
Source organism: Pinus taeda (assembly GCA_000404065.3). NCBI lineage: Eukaryota > Viridiplantae > Streptophyta > Pinopsida > Pinales > Pinaceae > Pinus > Pinus taeda. The sequence continues at coordinate 63,119 of APFE031569758.1, forward strand.
ACAACAACTGCAAACAAGTTGGAGACAAAAGGTTGAGGAAAGGGAAGATTCCATCAAGAAGTTAACCAAGTTGAATTGGGAAACTTACTGGCAGCACTTGGTTAAACCACATAGTCAATGCATGACTCTCAAATGCCTTACAAACTCTGCTGAGAAGATAGTGCCAACACTTGCTGATTCTGTTTTTGTAGGGCAACTAAAATCGGAGGTCAGCTAACCAACACTCGTTAAGCCGATGCTGAATGCTTGTGACCATAGAGAACAGAGACATAAACAGTTAATTCTAGATTCAATTTTAGTTTTAGTTTTGATTTATTTTTGCCTTAGATGAGGATGGTCATTTAAAAGCTCCTCCTATATTTTTGTAATAAACTATTTTTAGTATTTAGGAAGTAGTATTTTAACCCCTCTCGTGCATTTAGAGATGGTCCTGAAATTTTTCAAAAACATTTCCTTAGAACATGCACTTCTGCACCCTCAGAGGAGGTTTTGATGAATGAATGGAACAAGATTTATTGATATTTGTGTTTTATGTGTGCTATTGAAATGCACTTTTGTACTCTTAGTAGATGTTGAATTAGGAAGAGATAAATCTATATTGCTGAAGGTCATGAGTAGGAATTGTTATCAATGGTACTTTTATCTCTTAACGATTTCTGCTTATGTGTCTAAGTAATATTTTATGCTCAGTTATTTATATATGAAAGCTTGAATGTTTGAGTTATCATTAGGCACTTTTGTACGGTGATGACTATTCTGTTTATGCTCAATATATGAATGACTTAACATGCGATATGCTTTTCACAATTGTTTTGGTAAAAATTTTATACGAAACAATTCATTTTTATCAAATTTGTTTCTTGTAGCAATTGAATGTTCTTTATTACCAATTGTTGTTTGAAATTATTTTAGATCGCATAAGTGAAAAGTTGAATCCTGGGTTAGTTTTAGACTTAAATATTTCTGTTCATTAGAATACAATTACATTTTTATAGAAAACAAAAATATCAATTCTTATAAACACACACAAATTGGGAAAATGGTCCCATTATCCCCAATTGGACCCACCATCCCAAATGGAAAAGGAGCTACTTTCAAGGTCCAGATTGGGTGGGTACCCTCCTTGTTGTAGACCCAATTTTCGGGGCTTCAACAGGGTGGTATGTGTGGAATTATTTGCCTTATCAGATGGATCACACTTTACGAAGAGACCTTAGTGAGCTCTTCCTCATCCTCTCATGGAGGTGAAATCAAAGGACTATTCTATGGTCCCTTACTTCCTTCATTTCTGCTTCGCGTAGCTCTGAACATCAAGGTAATTGCATAACCCTCTTTTCACATAATAGAATTTCAATCGAAGTATTCAGAGACTTTACATACTTACCTTGTGGTCCTTTGAGAAAGCATTTCTCTGTATCTACCGTGAACTCAGTAATGAATCCTCCTATAATTCGATCGAACCAGTGCTCAACAACGCACACAATCTTATCCTCTGATGCTTCTAATATGCACGCCAACTTTAGGGTCCACACAATAGGACCGTTGAGCTTCTACCCTCCTTAGCTATCTGCTAGCTTCGTGATCCACTCGTACAACTCAGTAGAGAAAGATTCAAAAAAAATCTCGTGGATTTCTTTGTACAGGTAGCAATCTGACCACTCTTCTTTTTCAAATCTCAGATTCCTATTGTCCTGCACCACGAACTCGTGAATCCTCCTATCCAACCAATCGTTAATTTCCTTCTTAGTTGGATTCCAATGATATGGAATTAGAGATCTCTATGCAGATTATAGCCTTGACAATGGAACCATTTGTTGGCTTGATGGGGCCTGACCCAGGTTCGGAGTTAATTAGCTAAACAAATCCCTACACTACTGGCCCTTTTGGTAACAAACTGTGGAACACGAACTGTGGTCTCACCCGAAGCAGTATGGGAGGATGCTGGAACCAATTTTCCACATTCTTGAGATGTCTGAGGGGTTGATTTAGTCCAACTATGAATGGCTTCACGTAGGTCACTTTGCACACTACCCTGACCTGCAAGGCCTTAGCAATATGTTATAATCACCTTTGCACAACCCTAACTAGGCGATGAGGTGCTTTCGCATTGCTAAGGTAGCGATCTACGCTATTTCCCCAAGTTACACCACAAAGCTTACTTATCTTCTAATAGTTGTTAGTTAAATTCGCGTAAACAGATACCTTATCTTATATTCACTTAATCAACACAATTATATATGTTCACACAACATATAAAGAATAGAAATGGAATTTATATCCAATATATTTAATGCAGAAAATAGTAAATAAATACAGATGAATGGTATAAAACTTCTCTATATTAATGCTTCAATCAGTTATAGACTCAACCCGCCCTGCGCACTCAGCTGCAGGGGTCCGTACACTCAGCTGCGGACTACTAGGCCTCTGTGCACTCAGCTGTAGAGCCTTCTCCTACTCTACGACCCAATGAATCGACTCTACACTTCGATAAGACTCAATTCTTGTTCTTCTATTCCATCATTAGATCCTATATCCTTACAACTTAGAGCCTCGCTCTATTTATACAATCCCATGGTCCATGGACCATCAGTAAATCTCTAAAGCCAACATTACATTACAAAAATGAGGGCAGACAACCCTATGACTAATTTACAAGCTCACGCTCCATGCCCACAAAACACTGAGTCTTTACATCGGATTTAGTCAAAATTTTGGCTTTAAGCCCCAAAACTTCCCTTAGGGGATCCTGCGCACAACATATAGAGTGAATATTATCATAGTCAATTGTGTTGAGGTGATGTGTTGAAAATTTGTTCTTGTGGACGTAAGCATTTCTTTTCCTTTTTTCTCTAAAATTTTAGTCATACTGTGCAAGTTTTTTTTTATGGATTGAGCTATGCAAAGTTTGGGAATTTTCTTCTCTTCTTTTCCAGAATGGATAATGCTCTTGCAAAAATTTATTTAAATGATGCAAATAATCTCGATGACTCCAATTATGTAAACTAGAAATTTAAATTGCAAACTTTAATGGAAGGCTACAATGTGTGGTTTTTTTGTAACCTTGGAGATAACTCCTAGCTGTAGGGATTTAGTGCTTAAGACATTAATTAGAACATGAAATTTTTTTTTAAAATATCTGGCTGGAGTTGGAATTATATAAAATGAAATGAATAATTCAAATTCATAAACTCATCACTTACAAACATAATGGCCAGGCCTTTGAGGCTTGTAAACCTCAAAATTTATAAGGTGGTAAGAGGTAGATTTAGCAGTTGCAACACCCTCCAAAATTTTGGCCTACACTAAAATTTTGGAGCCTACTGTGGATCTTGTGATCGATCTCTCCTTATTCACTCATTGGTTAGCTGATGATTTCAAGCTCCCTTCTTGGATATCAAGATTCGTTTACACTTTTACCTTTATATAGCAAGTGTCATATTTGGGCATGCGAATTATCGCTTGTCATGCAAAGAGGAGTTTTGGTTTTATTCAAGGGAAAATATTAGTGAAAACAAGTTGTTATCATCATATAGACATGTTTCAAACTCATCTCCAAAGTTTCACACACTATTACACAAGTGTCTTCATTATGCTCACAACATTTATTGTCAAAGCCACACTTGTTTTAAGTTGTCAGAAAGGTTGATGCATTAAGTGAAGTATGTTTTCATATGTTTTTGATGATCTATTTTGTATCACTAAGTGTCCAAATGTGTGGTTAAAGTCAATTTCTATAACTATTCACATCAGTTCCACTAATCCCATACTTAGCCAAATTCCAAAGGATTCCTGGCAACCTAACCTCATCCAGCCTTCCTAAACTGCACACTTAACATCTACAACCCTCAAGCTTTTTCCTTTCCTACTGGAACTACATAATGTGCAGAAATCCCAACCTCCCTTCACATCCAAAACTATGCAGATCCTTCCTCCAATGTCCTTCCCTCAGCTGGAACTCACAACCTCTAGAAACTACGCAGTTTTTTCCCTCAAGCCTCTCATCTGCCTAGTCCCCCTTGCCTCTTGAAACTATGTAGTTTTTCCTCCCAGGGATACATCGCACAGTAGCCACTTCTTTCTTGAACTACACAATTTTTCCCCTAAGTGGGCACTGAACAAATTTTTCCCTCAGTGAGGACTGTGCAAAAATATCCCTCAGTCTGGCTTGAGTTGTGCACTGCGTGGTCTAAGTGATCAAGCTTGACCCTTGGCTTCTTGAAATGTGCAATTGCGTAGTCACTAGGAATTATCCCCTAACCTGTCACTCAGTCGTGACCCATTTCATGAATCCAAGTGCACTATCTTAGGCTAGCGTTTTAGACTAATGTCGTCTCGTCATGAGTGAGTTGTAGACATAGGTACTTTCTTACACTATGTCAAGATGATAAAGAAGTATATGAAGAAGGAGGAAATAATAGATGACACTCAAGGAGACAAGGGGAAAGGATAATCATTAGATAATAATACCAAGGAACCCAGGGGTATGATAAAATATTGGGACCGCATGAAGACTCCATCTAATTCACAACCCTTTGGAGGGTGGGTACAAAAAATAAAACACATATTTTATGAAATACACCTCTTAGTGTAGTATGGAGGAAAACTTACCATTTTCATATCATTATGTCTTCAATGACATGTATGGTCGTAAAAACTAAAAGTAATTCCATTTGTTTTCACTAAGTGTTTTGTTCCCTTTTGTATGTTGGGCTAACTATCATCTTTTGGCATGTTTGATTACTATGTAATGTTGAGATCCTTTTCTGGTGGTTTTCAAGGCTGGTATTTGTGTATACGAGTTGTCCTAGCCATGTAAAAACTATCATACTCATACAAAAATTCTTGAGCATTGTCGTACAAGTGTCATCACGATCATCCTAAATCCTATCACAAGTGTCACACTTGTCAGTTCTTGCCATGGGACAGTCACAAAGAGCGTAATGCTTTGTTTCTTGCTTTGGTGGTATATGTTTTCATGTCGTCAAAGTATGCTAGTTGTGAGATCGCAAGCTCAAGTTCATCACAAGTCTATCTTCCTCCTGCACTTGGCCATCTTCAAAAAATATTCTCGACTGGGAAAGTCAACTTCATTGCTCCTGGACTGAACTGCGCGCTGCGCAGATTGATTTAACCTTGCTACCCGGAACTACATAGTGCATAGTCACTATCCTCTAGGGCATTTGTACTACACAATTCCAGAACCCAACAACCTTCCTTCACCCCCAGAATTGCACAGTTGTTTCTCCTATTCAGACTCTAACAACGCACTTCGCACTTTCTTTCCTCAAGCTTTTCGCTTGCCTACTAGAACCCTACAATGTGCAGAGAACCCAGTCTCCCTTGGCCTCTAAAATTGCCTAGATGTGTCCCTGAGTGCCCTTCCCTCAACCAAAGCTCAATGACATTAAGAACTGCGTAGGGTTTTCCTCTAGGCCTCTCTTCTTCCCAGTTCCCTTTTCCTATGAAAACTATACAGATGACTTCTTAGGGCCTCATCCTACATCAACCACTATTGGCTTGAACTACACAATTCTGACTCCCAGTGGCCACTACACAATTTATCTCTGTAGTGGGGACTTTGTTGAAAAGTTTGTCAATCATGCCTGAGCTCCACTCTAAGCAATTTTAGTGATCAAGCTCTTTCCCCATTGTTGTAACATATTTGGTTTTGATAATTTAGTTTTTGTTTATAAACAAGGGTATAAAAAATAGAATAAAAAATGAAAGTGCAATATAAAAAAAATGATGAAATGAAACCCCATAAAAAAAATAATTTTTATTAGTGAGAAAATTTAAATGGCACTAGAAAAGAGTAAAATTACATTGCAAATAAACTAGGGTTGCATGTGTAGCTTGTTTAAAATCCCACAACATGATGTTTTGATTTGAATCATATAGTTTAACCATGATCAAATCATTTAAATTTTTGTCTCTAGATTAGTGAATAAGTTCACCAAATTGTTTAATATTGGTAGAACATGATTAGATATGATAGAATATAATAAAATTTGGCTTGATATGCTCAAAACATGGCCAAATGATGTATTAGAATATGGTTAGAATAAGTTTAGGGAAAATAAATGGCCGCTAGATCAAATGCACCAAGTCATAGATAATTTTGTCTTTAATTAGGGTCAATTACCTTTTATAGGTGATTGCTATTATATAAACAAATATTTATAAAGTTTAGATTAAAGTCATAAAGTGAAAAAAGTATTTTGTCGTGAAGTGTTATCAAGAAAATACTTTTTGATGGTGATCCCCTTCCCGACCAAGATCAATGATGTGGAATTCAATTCTCACCCCCTTTTATCGTTTCACATTAACGACAAGGGAGGGCTCTGAAAATTGGTTTACTTTTTGGTGGGCCCATTACAACGTGTCACCTTCTCATCACTTTGCACCCCTTGCCATGAAATTACACATACGACTAACCCCCCCCTCTCCCCCAAAATCTACTCATCCCATCTCATCTATACGTCACTCCGCCAACGAATATCGTTGTTTCCCATGCCTTATTCCAAATAATCGTTTTACTCAACATATCCGTACCCGTTCTCCTATCCATTACACTCATACCCGTTCCTCCATCCCCACTCCTCATACTCTTTCCTCCTACCCATTACCTCACTCCCATTGTCCATTAATGCGTACTAATCTCGTAGGATAATAGTGCAATATTAATGGCAATCAATATGCTCTTATAAATAAATCCTCCATCCCTTTCACATGAATCCCTTATTTTTATCACCATTATTTGAATGGTAGGTTTTTAAAGCTTGGATTTGGTTAAATTTTGTCATATATTGCACCTATATTTCAATTTGATAGTGCACTCGCCAGTTTTTTATAGGGACTAATCTCTGTTAAAGTAGCCATTTCATCAACATCCTGTTACTCTTCTTCCTTATCTATTAAGATATGTCACCAAAATGAAAGGACCAACCCTATGGTAGAACGACCCCTGTTGAGGAAAATCCAAAAGCCACTAATACCCTAGATCTTGATCACATCCCCTTAGCTGACCAACATTTTAAGACTGTAGACAAAAAGTGCGAATTCAATATTTTTGAATTGCACCATTGGTTAAGACATATCTATCAGGACTCAGAGGATGAAATTAACCTATGGGTATCACTATTTCCCATGTTCATGTTCTCTCAAACCCATCCATTTCTTGATTTAGTTATGTGGTGTCACGCTAGGTATAATCCCCTATAGAGAACTGTGGTAGCTCAGAATGGAGACATTCTCATATCTATCATACCTGAAACCATAAAAAAAGTGCTTCTGATTCCTAAGAATGACTCCCTTAGTCATTTTTTCTCCTTTTTTCCTCATGGATCTATACCATAAGCCTACATTCCCCCAAAGAGCTCAAATTTTTGAGATATTTCTTCGAGAAGATGTTGAGCTTCTCAAGAAGAACACTCCATATCTAGCCTCAATGTTCCCAGAAAGAGATGAACACATTATCTCTCTAGTTTATTTCTTGTTAGGTTACCAAACAGACTAATGGCTAGATGAACCTATCCTAGGTTATCTATCCATCTTCTCCAAAGAACACAAGCCAACATTCATGTATAATTACAGTTAATTTTTGGCTGAAAATATGCATGAACAATTAATGAAAATCACTAGTGAGGGTGTATTCAAGTATTCTTCTGTGTTAGTTCATATGTTCCTTTTTCAACAAGGATACATGCTACCAATAAATTTACATAAGCAGGGTGATCAACAAATAAATCAATTAGTTATACAATGGACCTCATTGGTCAGGAGAAACTCAACTGAGCTTAAATTTTCATATTTCATTGATTGGTTGATTTATCTAGTTAGACAGATTCTTAGCAGCCATAGTGAACCAAGAATTAGCCTAGAGATAAAAAGGATCCTGCACCTAAGTGACCGAGCTAAAACTGGAGACTAGTATCTTTACCAGAATTACACAGATATTAGGGTATATGGGTATGATTTAGTTCCATATAAATTTCCCAAATATGTTCCAATGAGAATTTCATCTTTGGAATATATAAGGAAAATGATCAACATGGATGGGTTATATTTTGTTTAAGGGAAAATAATATCTCAGTTCAAGATCAAGTCCCAAGTGGCACCATTTATTTGTAATACCAGAGTAGCAGGAATGGAAGCTGATTTAATTCTCAAGTAGATGGGATTTCAACCAAGTTTTACCTGGTCTTATGACCCATTCAATATAATCACTAATTTAAGGGTGGAACTTAAAACCACACCTTATAATCACACTCTAAGAGCAGATATTAAGAAATACAGGAATCAAGAACATTGGGAGGAGAACACACTTCAAGAAGAAAAAGAGAAAATTCTACCTCCTTCTACCCTCTAGACTCCCACTTCTCAAAGTAAGCAAGATAAGAGGTTGAGAGAAGAATCATCATCTTTAGTAAAGGGTGCAAAAGAGTTTCTCATTTATCATAAGAAAAATAACATCGACTCTAAAGTTACTACTGTTTAGGGTCAGAAATAGCCCATAGTTATTAATATGGATAATTCACATGTTTCTCTAGGATCAAAGGAAATTGTCCTTAACACTCCATCTTCCTCTGTAGTTTCACAAAATTTATTGGAATCACAGTCAACATGAGTAGGTGAACAAGAGGAATCAAACATTTTCACTAATTTTCTTGAAATTAAGAAAAAGAATGAATCTCTGAAGGCCAATGTCTATGCTCAATTTTGGAAGCAAACGTACATTTGACATTGAAAAGGGAATGATGCAAATGGTATTCTTACAGGCTCAAGTTCCTTTCCCAAATTCTTCTTCAGACTATAAGAAAATCATATGTTCTTTTGATGCAAATCAAATACATCCTATTGACCAAATGGACATGCATAGATAGGCTAGGGAGATTCTTTTCTCTACCATGACTAATACAGCCATGGAAATGTCAAAATTGAGAACAACTCTTTCAAATGTACACTCACAGTTGAAGATAGAGAAGGTATCCTCCTTAGCAAAGGATAACAATGTCAAATCCTACTTATGTTAAAGCTACAGAGGACATCATCAAGAGGAAGAATGAAGACATCACGAAACTAAGGATGCAACTCTAATTACCTTCTATAGAGGATCCCCGAACCAAGGAGATTGAAAAAAGTGAGAACCCAAAGAATAAATGTTCAAACTAATCATTGAGAAGAATATACAAATAAAGAATATGGAGTAATAGATAGAAACTTTGCTTAAAGAAAGGGAATAGTTTGCACAACATAGCTCCAATTACATCTATACCAATCGCAGTGGTAGGGATAACAGTGGAATCCAAATCAGCAACAACAGAGTCTACATCAACTATACGTGATCTGAATAAAGTTATACAGGAGTTGTCTCTCCAGAGAAAGGAAAATGAAAATATTCAAAATAAATTCAAAAATATGTAGACAAAAAAGATGAAGAATGATGCTCTTTATGTTGAAGAGATGAAGAAGACTCACAGACTGACCAAAGAGATTCAAGTGCTCAAAGACGAGTCGTTAATGGCTCGGGCCTTGGCCCAAGCCAAGGAAAACATTTGTGCAGATATAAGTCAAGATATAACTAAAGTTTGGTCCTCTATACAAATTATTTTTGAAAAGGAAGAGCTTATTACTAGATGCCAGAAAACTATTGAAGAGGTCAGAGAAGCCCTTAAATATAAACCAAGTGAGGCAACACATATGATTAATTTTCTCAATTCAAAAATCAGAGCTGAATTAGAAGAAATTTAGATTGCAGATAGGACAAAAACCATTCTTGAGATTAATAAAGTTTTGCAGAAGAAAAATCTCATGACTCAGTTGGAGACAAAGTGCCAAACTTTGAAAACTGTTGTTTAGAGGTTTCATTTTAAGTTCAAATTTCTCAACCAAAGAGGATTGCTAGGATTAGTGGCACCTAATGACAAATTGATCAGTTTGGAGTATTATTGCCAAAAGCTTTACACAATTGCAATTGATAAATCTAAATTTCCAGGTATCAAAGATCATCTTACAATGAAGGCTTTCTTAGAGGCTTTGAACTTTGATTTAATGATCAAACATGAAATTAAACATATCTTTTTCAATAAGCCTACTTTTGAAAAGTATACTGACGTGGATGAAGTCTACAAGAAATTAACTAATATTTATATACCAAGTAAATATAGATGGGATCACTTGTGTGAAATCATTGAGTAACTTTGATCACCAACCGATAGACAACAAGGCGACACGTTTTAGGGGCCAGATCATCAACAAATTCCTTGAAGATAGTGCCAGAAACTTAACAATGTTTGGATTCCTATAGTTTTTGTACTATTTTTATATTTTGTTAAAGGATATTTCTATAAAATCAATATTTTGTATAAATAACTCTTCCTTCAAGTTATTAAGGGTTGAACCCTTGGATGAGATTTTCAAATATGGATTGTAATCAAACTGGAGATTTTCTTCAAATTAATGAAAAGATTCCATATTTACCTAAAATATTTTGTCTCTTTGTGAGTTTTTCTCATGTTTTAATTTCATTATGTTATTCTTCATGTATTTAAGTTTTAATGGAGAACCTTGTGTAAGATTAAACTGAATGTTAGTTTATCTAAAATGCCTGGTGAAGTTATAATCAATAATTAGAGATTAGTTTATAGAATTGTTGATTATTATAAACTCCTATATGTCTATAAATTGTGACACCCATCCTCATAAAATTAAATACATTTTGTGAGGAGGTAAACATTGTTTACCTACACTTTGTCTTATAATTAACTAAATACTTAGTTTGAATATTCAGTAAGTTATAACCCTTTCAACTTTGTTATTCATTCAACTGAAAATCAATTAATTGTTTAGAGACAAACAAACAACACTTTCAGTTAATTCAACATTATTAAGGTTTAAACACCTATCTTTAACTGTTCATAAAATTGGTCATCCAAAAAACCTTAAAACAACAAAACACTTTAGATGCTCTGACATGATTAATTAACCTAGAATTATCTGAAATGACGACATTAGATTGTCGCCATTGGCGAGGATAAAAAATTGAACTATTTTTCCCTGGGACAGTGATAAAACTTTTCCTTTAAGGTGAATAAGGGAGTATTAGGTTAAAATATTTCACCTGGTGACTTCACAAACCCAAACTGGCTCCTTCAAGACATACCAAGTCTCATTCTGACTCTAAAATTGTCTCTCCATTATCTGATCCAGAGAGTCTGGTAAGAGAAGCCTCTTTAAGAAGGATACTTAAGGGTTCTATTTCTTCTTATGTACCATTACAACCTGAAGATATTTCATTTTTTTATCCCTTTTGGTCTGTTCCATCTCCATTAGATTGGCTGATTTAACACCTATGGTTCTAGAACTACTATCCAAATGAGTTGATCTACAGTCAACTCTTTTAGTAATTCATTGGAATCATATAAAATCCCTAAAATGTTTTTAGATTCACCCAAGTTAGAAGAATAATTGGATGTACATTTACTTGAGTTAAAACCTATTGATTTTATCTCCCCCGCTCATTATACATTTTCATCTACTTTTGTTGAACCTGAGGAAACTTTTTATGTATATTCAAATCCTTTGTTTGAAAATAAATAAGAAGTTGAAATAGAGGTTCAGAAGTTAGTTATCAAAACACCTTTTAAAACTTTCATAGATCCTCCACCCTCTTTTCATCCTCCTTCTACTTTTACATGCCTCGATATTCACCTACAGTTTCATTATCCTCTACCTCATCATCTACCACATCTTCTATTGATTCATATTCATCTTCAATGATGGTTGCTTTTCAACCTATTATTCAAGCTAGTTACGCTGATTTACAACTTCCTAATGTACTCAATAATTTTCCTGATGGGTATTTAAAACACCTACCAAGATTTAATGGAGAAACTGGTTTGTTTGCTGAAGATCATGTAGCTGTCTTCTTGGATTTTGCTGATAACATGAACATGGAAAATGAAGATGTATGTATGAGATTGTTTGTTCAATCACTAGAAGGGTATTATAGAATTTGGTTTAGACAACTAAGAGCTCATTCATTTCCTTCTTGGAATGAATTAACTACCATATTCAAGAATCAATGGGGGCTTCAGAGGGATCCTGTTTACTATTTCACATAAGTTGAAGAACTGAAAAGAAACCATGGTGAGCTAGTGGCAGATTTCATAAAAATGTTTAGTAAACTTTATAATAAGATTCTACTTGACTGTAAACCACCAGTAGCAGCAGTCAACGTTAGATTTTCTAAAGAATTTTAAGATGATTTTGTAGTTATTCTTAGGGAAAGAACATATCATACCCTAGAATACATGCAAAAAAATGTTATAGAACTTGAAGCAAATAGGTCAACATCAGCTAAACTTAGAGCTAAGGCAAAAAAACTAAAATGAAAATGAAAGCTAACGAAGAAGGCTCTTCCTCAAAAACTAAAAATGAAGATCAAAAGATACATGTAATCACTTCATTACTTAGAAACCTTTCAAATAGAATTTCAAAAATAGAAACTCATCCTAGGAAGATTAAAAAAACTACTGCTAGACCTCAAACTCAATTCAGGAGATCTCCTCAAACCCAAATCTTACAAAGACCAAATACTGATCAACAAATTCAACCTCCATTGATGATTGATGATCAACAACTTGAAGAAACTAGCCCTTTGACTAATGAGGATATAAATAATCTTGATCATTAATTTGTACAAAATGTTATTGTATATATTCCCGTAAATCAGTCTTCTCAACAAGATCAAGAAGACTCACAAGTTTCAAAGTATCAAGCCTTTTCTAAGTTTTTATTTGTTGAACTGAATAGGAGATATGACATAAGACATAGGTTAGGGCCTTGTAGACCTCCCAAAAATCCCATTGTAAATAAAGCACAAATCAAAACTTATAATTCTCAAACAACGACAATTCAACCATTGAATAAATCAAGTGAAGTAACTTAAATTCATAAACCTACTTTAATCACTTTAGATGTTGAAAGGGAATTAGAAAGAGTCAAAATACCCATTCCTTTATCTAAAATTTCAAAGATTTCAAGATACAAAAACCAAGTTTCTAAATGGATCCAGTCATCTAGTGTTGATGCTGAAGGAGATGTAATAAGTTTACAAGATGAAAACCCTTCAGTGGTCTTTCGTCCCATCACAGATATGATTGATGAAAATGTACCACCTTTCTATGTGACTCTAAAGGTTTATGATTTCTTGTTAAATAACTGCATGTTAGATTTTGGAGTCTCCCATAATCTAATGCCAAAGGTTATCATGGACCAACTTCAATTAGAGGTTACCAAAACTTATCATGATCTTTACACTTTTGACTCCAAGAAAGTACCTTGTATTGGACTTATAAAGGATCTAGTGGTCACTTTAGCTCAAATACCTCTTAAGAGTGTGAATTTATACATTGTAGTCACTGATATCCCTCCTAAATTTGGCTTGTCATTATCAATATCATGTTGTTCCAAATTAGGAGGAAGTCTTCAAATGGATATGTCTTATGCTACTATTCTGGTATATGGGGGTGAACATCTCAGATTATACAAAGAAGTAAGATTCATGAATATTATTTGTAAATATGATCAAGAAAGTAATCATCCCATTTATGCAATGGATCAAGACTTTGAATGTTTTGAATTATAATCAAATAATTCACAAAACACTCAACTTAGTATTGAAAGAATTGTATACAAGCCAAAAACTATCAAGAATTATATTTGGAGATTATACTTTGATGGTTCTTTCTCAAAGGAAGGAGATGGAGCTGAAATTGTATTAATTTCACCAGGAAAAGATAATATTACTCAATCCTATAAACTTGAATTTGATGTGACAAATAATGTTGTAGAGTATGAAGCCTTATTTCTAGGATTCGAATTAGTCAAAAGTCTTAAAGTGCAGAATCTAAGTGTCTTGAGTGACTCATAACTCATTTTCAAACAAGAAAGGAATCTTTGTCAAACCAAGCATCCTAGACCTAAATATTATAAGAATGAAGTGTGGGATTCAATGGATAATTCCTTTCAAGCATTTAACATCATTGCTATTCCTAGGGATGAAAATATTTATGCAGAGTCTTTAGCTGTTTCAGCCAGTTCTTTTAAAATTCCTCATCAAATCCTTGTCCAATATCAAATTCAAGTTAAGTATAGACCATCAATACCAGACAATCTTAAATGTTGGCAAATATTTGATGATTATGAGAAGTTAAAATCCTTTTTGCAAGTAATTGATGAATTTTGAGCTTTGCAAATTGAAGAAGAATAGCTTGATAACAATGAGTTGAACAAGGAAAGTCAAACTTCTCAATTTGACTCAAAAATTGGTGATCATAGTATTATTTAGTTATCCAATAATTTCAATCCTATTTTGGTCCCACTTGAAAAATTGTTTGATCAAAATGATGTCCCTAAAAGTCCATTATCAAATTCAAGAGAAGAAGATATAGAAGAATGTAATAATGGAACTTTAGAAGAAATCATAAATATTACAATCTCTGCATCCTTTCCATTGGAAGTAATAGACAAATATTTAGCTCTTCTTAAATCTTATAAATATGTTTTTTCTTGGTCTTATAGTGAGTTTAATACATATGATACATCTCTCATTGATCATAAAATCCCTTTAAAACTAGAAGCTAAAGCTTTTAAGTAAAAGTTAAGTTGAATTAATCCTGTCATTCTTCCTACCATTGAAAAAGAACTCAAAAAGTAACTTGATGCCAAGATTATAGTTCCATAGAGATATTCTGATTAGGTAGCTAATTTAGTTCCAGTAAGAAAGAAAAATGGTGAAATTAGACTATGTGTGGATTTTAGGAACTTGAATAAATCTTCTTTGAAAGATAATTATCCATTACCAAAGATGGACCTATTGCTTCAAAAAGTTTTAAGTGCTAATAGAATTTCTATGTTAGATAGTTTTTCCAGATACAATTAGATCATGCTAAGCCCAAAACATAGAGAAAAGACAACATTCACAACTCCTTGGGGTACATTTATGTATGCAATGATACCTTTCAGATTAACCAATGCTAGAGCTACCTTTTAGAGAGCTATGGATTTAGCATTTGTAGGTAAGATAAACAATTTTTTTATCATTTATCTTGTTGTTTTGAATTTTTTTCTAATTCTGATAAAAAGAATTAAAGCACTTGAGGAAAGTTTTTGACAGGTGCAGGAAGTTTGGGATTTCTCTTAATCCCAGAAAGTCCATGTTTGCACTCAAGGAAGGAAAATTTATTGGCCATATTATTTCCAAGCAAGGATTAGCCATTGATCCTAAAAGAGTTTCAGCTATACAAGAACTTTCATTACCAAGAAATAAGAAGAAAATTCAGGATTTGCTTGGGAAAATAATTTTTTAAGAAGGTTTATACGTAATTATGCTAAAATAGTTAAGGATATCACAGATATGTTAAGAAAGAATCATGAAGTCAAATGGACCATTCTAGCAAGATATGTTTTTTATCAGATTAAAAATTCCATTTCAAAAGCCCCCATATTGGCCAGTCCAAACTAGTCTAAACCATTTCACATTTTTCCTTTGCCTCTAAAAATACCTTAGCTGTTGTTCTTTTGCAAAAGAATGAGGATGGAGATGACAAGCCTATTTCCTTTTTCAATAAATTCATGAGAGATGTTGAACTTAAAATACGATATCATTGAAAAACAAGCCTATTCCTTAGTCCAAGCTTTGAAATATTTTAGAGTCTATGTCCTTCACTCTTCCGTTATTTCCTATGTTCCTAATAGTGTTGTTAAAATTGTCTTAACTCAACTTGATATTGATGGAAGGAGAGGGAGATGGATTACCAAGATATTAGAGTTTTATCTTATTATCAAAACTAAAATATTAGTAAAATGTCAAGGCTTGGTTAAACTCTTAGCTGATTTAAATTGTAAAGTCTTGGGAATTAATTCTATTTTTGAAATTCTAGCAGAGAAGAATCCATAGTGTTAGTGTCAATATCTGCATACTTCCATCATGCATCAAAATTCGCTCTTTGCATTTTCATTTTAGGGGTCCCATACTAAACATTTTGCATCATTCCATTAGGTCATGGCATAGCAATCCATTGATGGTTGTCCTCTCTTCAGAAAATCTAAATTTTCCCCTCATAGAGTATACTTGTTGATCCTTCTTTAGGTTGTCTTTAGTTATGGTTTTATGATCAATCTGCAGTCATCATTTCATTAGGTCATAGGGCATGATTTCAATAGGTCTTAGGATTTCACCACCAAGGTCAAAAATTTTATTTTAAAATGTAAATAAAGGTCGGCAAGGGTATGAGGATGATTGATAAATCAAACATGATGGTTTGTAAGTCATAGCTACTGAATTATGATCTTTTAACCTAATGTAATTTTCACCTCAAAAACATGTTTTTGAGGTGAAAACAAAGTATTTTAAGTTTATTTGTATTTCATATGTAATTTTAAGTCCCTATATGTAATAATTGATCTCAGCTGCACCAGAGCATTTCTCCTTGCTGCAAGGAAAAGAACACTACAAAAATAAAGTCAAATTGAGCATTTATCTACCTGTAAAGACAGAAAGAAGAAAAAGGCATAAAAGCAGAGTTTTAAAGAAGAACAAGAAACTTTAGAAAAGTGGGTTTTTCAAGTGAAAAATTAAAATTCACTCCTATTTAAGCCCTCACATTTCATTTTCAAATACACTATCTTCATTTTCTAAGAAAGAAGTGAAAAGGTGAGAAACGAAAACAATCTTGAGTGAGTTAGAGTGAAGAAAGCCCGACGTTGTGCTTTTGGCAGAGTGGCGCTATACTTTTGGCTGAAGCAGACTAGCACTGTGCTTTTGGAGATCGGCGTTGCTCTTTTCACTTGGCCGTGTGCTTTTACCTAATTTTCTCAGTCTAAATTAACACAGGCACTACGCTTTTGTCTTAGCATTGCAGTTTCGAGCGTTGGTGCTGTGTTTCTAGTAGGAGAGCCCAAAAATCTCGAAATCCTCAAGTGATCCAAAATGGATTTTGGATAGACTTATAAGTCTAAGTGTTCCTCATAAAGGAAAGTGAAAGTCCAAAGGATGCTCCTAGAAATACTCCCATTGCGTAGATCTTTCCATTCTGAATCTACTGCAACTTGAATGGGCTAAAATCAACTTCGGATGCAGAAGTTATCACAAAAACAAGTTTTCCTTTGTCCTTTGAAAAGGAGGAAAAATATTCTAAAAATGGGCTTAAGGCCTTAATAAAGGGAAATCGCATCAGAAAGGTCAAGCAGAGGAACTAAATTGGAGGCGGAAGGAACCTTTGACTGTGACCTCCAACTTATCACATCAAAGGTAGGCCTTCGCCCGATGTCGGGACCCCGGGCTATGTGATATGTGATTGCCAATATCAGTGTTAGTGTATGCCATAAGGGAAGGACCCTCGAGCCAATGCAACATGTGATTTCTGACTATCGGCATCGACGGATCAGCGTCGACGTATGGCATATGAGAAGACCTAGGCCATAACGGATGTGATTTGCGATAAAGCGATCTGTGGTGTGCGATCTCAGCCATCAGATCAGAAAAGAGATCAATGACCAGGATTTAATTGGCAATCCCTGATAATAGGGCCAATGTGATTGTGATAGTGATAAGTGATAATAGGCTAGGCCTGATGGGATTATAGACCCAATTCTATAATTTTTGAAGTCTAGGAATTATTTTTAATGTATTCCCATGTATTTGGGGTTTTGGCCTATCCACCTATGCGACGTGATATGCGACTAATGGCAGACTTGATAGGGTTTATAGGGGTGATTTAATGGAATTTGAAGTCTGGATTTCACGCCTGATAATGTATTTTCAGAAAATCTTTGTGTATTGAAATTTTGTCCATTTTTTGGTTTTTACCTAGAGGAAGGCCCCGAATCCTCTATAACCATTCCTAATCATCGTGCCACATTGCAAGTGGGAATTTTTGTAGACAATGATGCATTTGAAATCCACAGAGCCAGATGGCCAGCTGAATAGACAAGGAGCAGATAATCCATAGAGCCGCAGAGGGATGATTACATGCAGAGAAATGGCTAGGAAAGCCACAGAGCTGGGAAAAATGCCTCAAAGGAGTCAGAGAGCTTAATTGACTGGAAGAAAATATACTAAAGGTCGCTGAATATTGTTGTAGCTAACATGGAGGGAGCTGGAGGTCGCTGAAGGAGAGATGTTAGCTATGAGAGAAAAAATCCAAAGAGCACAATTGACAGGTAGCAAGGCTGCTAAAGGTCGTTGGAAGGTTGTTTAAGGTCACTTGGAGGTTGAGTGAACTATTGATGCACATAGAAGCCAAGAGAGCTTAGAGAAGCCAGAGACAAGGACCCAGAGCCAGAGTCGAGAGCCAAGAGTTAGAGCTAGAGCCAAGAGACAGAGCTAGAGCTAGAGCCAGAGGCAGAAAGACGAGAGCTTTAGAGCTAGGGATAAGATAGTTTTCTAAGCCCATTGTGTTTTGTGTAAACCATTGGAGTTGAGCATGGAGCTTGTAAAAGAACTGCTGCCATAATCCCAAAAAGCCTAGTTGAGTTGACTAGAGCTCAAGGAGACGTAGCCCAAGAGTTTTGGCTGAAATCCATATTAAACTTTTTGTCTATGTGTTTGTTATTTGTTGTAATATTTTACTGTTATATGTATGTTATATCAGCATAAAAAACAAAATTTTAAAGCACATAAACAATAAAAAATAAACACCAGCATACACCTTATTTTCAAGCACATTATTAGTTCTGCAATTGGTTAATCATAATATCTTTTGAATATATAAGCTTTGGAAGTGGGAGAGGTTCTTGTAAGCTTGACAAGAAAACTTTAATGCCCCATTTTCAGATCAGGTGGTATCAAAGCTTAAAATTTGATTAACCCCACCTTCAAAGAAGGTTATATTAGAACTAGTTATACCATGAAGCAGGTGAAATCATGATGCAAGTGGTATCATATCAGAATGAATGATTGACAGAGCAAATATTACTTGTCTGAAAGGTGTTTGGGTAGTCAAGGATTGATTTTCTGATTGATTGTATGCTTGTTTGTAGACTGACTATTTTTTGAGTGTGTAGAGGTGAAGGGAAAGCTATTGTTAGTTGAGTCCAGGAGAGGACAAGAAGGAAGAAGGGCTGAAGGCATTCTTCTTATACCAAAGGAGCTCAAAGCAATCCTTGAAGCACAAGAAGTTTGTTGTAAAAGATTGCTTGAATAAGCTCTTTTAATCTTGTTTGAAGTTCTTTTGTTCATTGGCATAATGACGACTTCTACAAGTGTATCCTCAAATTCCTCCTTCATCACAATAATCTTTGATGGAGACATGAGGCAAGAATTGTTCATCATGATGGACAAGGTGAGAGAAATGTATGAGGATGGAAGGAAGAGAAGCAGATGCTTTCTGACAAATTGCAGGAAATGGAGAGGCAACTTCATATTGAAAATATGAACTTGAAAAGGATGCATGAGCTAGAGTCACAGCTCTTTGTTGCCAAAGAAGCCTTGGTCAAGTATCATCTTGAAGAAGAGGTAAACCATTCTAGTGTGTCTTCAAATTCTTCTAAGAATTGTTATATTGGTTATTTTGAAAAACATACCAAAGGCATAGGTTCCAAGCTAATGTCCAAGATAGGCTATGAAGGAAAAGACTTGGGTAAGCATGCACAAGGTATTGTTGAGCCAATAATGGTTGAGGAAAGGCCTAAGTATTTGGGTCTTGGCTATGGACAACCTTATGGAGAAAGTTCCAAAGATGCCATCAAGACCATTGAAACAACTCCAAGAAGGAGTTTCATTTTAGGTCTTCTACCCCAGTATTGTGAAGATTGTATTCTTGGGGAATGCAATGGTGTGAAGCATACCTTGCAGAAAGAAGGTGTATACTAGCATACACTTGAACTAGAGAGTTGTGGAAACTCTGACAGCCTTGAATAGATTGATGGTGTTCTAAAGGGAGATACTTCTTATTTCAACTCACCTCCTCATGAAGGTAAAAGTGGTGGAAGAGAAAGGTATAAATATGGTTCTTATCATATTCCTTTTTATTATGTTCAGCATGATAAATTTCCACATAAGCATGGGAAAAGAATTGCATGTTCCTTTTGTGGTTTGGATAACCATAATGTTTCTAGATGTTGGAAGAGAATGGCCACATATAGGAAACTTTTGAAGGAAAAGAAGCAAGAAGTCAAAGGTCCGTTGGACAAGGAAAATCATGTTGTCAAAAGAATGCACATGTGTTGCACTTACTGCCATAAGAAAGGACATCTTGCTAAAAGGTGTTGGACTTTGAATCTAGAAATGCTTCCACAAAATCTAAAGAAGGTGGAAAGAGAAGATGGCAGAAATGGAAAGGAAGATTCCATGAATGATGTGTCTCGGGATGATTCACATGTGGATGCTGATGTGCAAACAAAGGAAAGACCTTTGAAATGGATTGGTAAGAAATGGTTAGAGTCCTTACCCAATTGAGGATTGCATGTATTTTGATATAAGGAATCTATTTGCATTTCTTTGTTAATGGAATGCAAGTTGTAGGATTTTGACAAGAAGGTGGATGGAGAAGTTGAGTAGGAAACTCACTTTGTTGCTACAACATTATGTTCATTTTAGCTTCGA
Source organism: Pinus taeda (assembly GCA_000404065.3). NCBI lineage: Eukaryota > Viridiplantae > Streptophyta > Pinopsida > Pinales > Pinaceae > Pinus > Pinus taeda. The sequence goes on from APFE031569758.1 coordinate 83,730, forward strand.
AAGTATAATGTGCTTAAGCGAAAGTTGAAGGATGAAATGCATGGATAAGATTGATATGCATGAACACAGGGATGTTGATGATTTCCTTGCATTTGAACATATATGTGTAATTAAATTGAAGGGTTGATCGCTTTGTTGTAAACATGCATGTAATGCAATATTGACTTGGGAAAAGTTGATTTGGTCTCCAAGATGGAGATAATTATGAAGCGTTTCATATTTTGGAAAAGATTCCTAATGGTCTTTTTATACATGGTTGAATTGAAGGGTCATTTGTTTTAAATACATGTTTTGTGGATTTGTTATCTAGTCCATCATTTGTATGTAGATGTAAGACATGGAGGTATTCACAAGACGTGAAATCTATTTCTTTTGTTGAAGCAGGAGTTTAGTCCATCCAGTTGTTGTGTATATTTCTGTTGTTGTTAATAGTTGTTGTTGATAGCTTTTCAAATAGGTACAAATGAGAATTTTGTGAAGAAGATGTACTTCACATTTGTTTGAGCCACCTTGGATCAATGATCAAGGTAGAGAAGTTCAAACTACCTTTTGTGACCATCTCAGCAGGAGTTCTGCAGGAAGGCAAGGAGGAAGACAGTTCTTCCCAGGAGGACCAGCACATCCAGGAAGGAATGCAGTCAAAGGCTTTGGTTCAGGGGCACTATGCAAGGCAAGTGTGTGGAGGCTGAAAGAAGAGGGTGCTTTTACTCTCATATACTATTCAAATCAGTATATTAGTCTTTTGGAGACAAAAATTTCTTTTAGTGGGAAGGCATGATCCAAAATGGAATTTGGATAGACTTATAAGTCTAAGTGTTCATCACAGAGGAAAATGAAATTCCAAAGGGTGCTCCTGGAAATAGTCCCATTGTGTAGATCTTTTCATTCTAAATCTACTACAACTTTAATGGGCTAAAATGGATTTTGGATGGAGAAGTTATCACAAAAAGAAATTTTCCTTTGTCCTTTGAAAAGGAGGCAAAATATTCTAAAAACGGGCTTAAGGCCTTAATAAAGGGAAATCACATTGGAAGGGTCGAGCAGAGGATCTAAAGAGGAGGTGGAAGGAACCTCCAACTACAACCTCCAACTTATCACATCGGAGGTAAGCCTTCGCCTGATGTCAAGTCCCCGGGCTATGCAATATGCAAGTGCCGATATCGCGGTCAGCAGATTAGTGTCAGTGTATACCATAAGGGGAGGACCCTCAGGCCAATGTGACATGCGATTGCTGATTATTGGCATTGGTGGATTGACATTTGCGTATGGCATATGGAAAGACCCGAGCTGTAGTGGATGGAATATGCGATAAAGCGATCTGCAGCGTGCGATCTCAACCGTCGGATTGGAAAAGAGATAAATGGATAAGATTTAATTGGTGATCGGTGATCCTCGATAATAGGTCCAATGTGATTGCAATAGTGATAAGCAATAAAAGGCTAGACCCGATGGGATTATAGGACCCATTCTATAATTTTTTAAGTCCAGGAATTCAAATTTTTCAATGTATTCCCATGTATTTGGGGTTTTGGCCTATCTACCTATGTGATGCGATATGTGACTAATGGCACACGCGAGAGGGTTTATAGGGGTGATTTAATGGAATTTGAAGTCCAGATTTCATGCTCGATAGAGTATTTTCATAAAATCTCTGTGTATTGAAATTTTGTCCATTTTTTGGTTTTTGCCTAGAGGAAGGACCCCAATCCTCTATAACTTCTCATGATCATCTTGCCACATTGGAAGTGGGAATTTTTGTAGACAATGATGCATTTGAAAACCACAAAGCCACAAAGCTAGATGACCAGTCAAATAGACAAGGAGCAGAGAAGCCGCAGAGATGTAAAGGGATGATTACATGTAGAGAAACGACTGGGGAAGCCACAGAGCTGGGAAAAATCCCTCAAAGGAGTTAGAGAGCTCAATTGATTGGACGTAAAGCTACTAAAGGTCACTGAAGATTGTTGTATCTAACACGTAGGGAGCTGGAGGTTACTAAAGGAGAGCTATTAGCTACGAGAGAGAAAACCCAAAGAGCATGATTGACAGGTAGCAAGGCTGCTAAAGGTCATTGGAAGGTTGCTAAAGGTCGCTTGGAGGTTGAGCGAACCATTGATGTATGGAGAGGTTGAGAGAGAGCTTAGAGAATCTAGAGCCAAAGAGCCAGAGCTAGAGTCAAGAGCTAAGAGTCAGAGCCAGAGCCAGAGCCAGAGCCGAAGCCAGAAAGACGAGAGCTTCATAGCCAGGGATAAGATGGTGTTCTAAGCCCATTGTGTTCTATGTAAACTAGTGGAGTTTAGCATGGAGCTTGTAAAAGAACTATTGCCATAATCCCAGAGAGCCTAGTTGATTTGACTAGAGCTCAAGGAGACGTAGCCCAAGAGTTTTGGGTGAACTCCATATTAAACTTGTTGTCTTATGTGTTTGTTATTTGCTGTAATATTTTACTATTATATGTATGTTATATCACCATAAACAACAAAAATTTTAAGCACATAATGTTATAGACATATTTGGGCACTGCAACCCCAACGACATATGTCCATAAACCAAGGGATTCTAAACCCCTAAAAGTGTTGTTTCATACCCTAAAGGAATAAGGTCAGCTGATTACATCATTTCCCAGAAGTTCTCCTTGAAACAATGCTCAGAACTGGTCAAAATTGGACCATATAGACTGCTCCATGCTGAGGGTGCGATGCATCTCACCTATTACACATAGAGGGTGCAATGCATACTGAAAATCCCTTCTGTAGGGTGCGATGAGTGAGAGAAAACAAATGGCAGAGGCAATTTACTAGGTGGAAACCCGGAGAATCTTCTAGAAACTTCTCATTTGACACTTGCCTCTATGAATTCACCCATGGATGAGTAAGATATCATGAAATCTCCAAGCGGAATCAAGAACTATCAGAGAAATGACACTGATCAAAATCCTAGAAGTTGACTCACCCACCTGTATATATCTATATATGGATCCCTCATCTTAAAGATCCAGAGACTGGAATTTTGTATTTTTGTAAGGAAGTGTTGTTGGCTTCTTTGTGAAGCATTGTAGTGTTGGGTGATCTAGCTTTTCGTGAGGTGAAGAGGGATTTCATGCTGGGAGGATGGTGATGGGTCAGACCGCTGGGTTGTAATCCTCTCTTTTACTACTTTTATCAATAAAGCTATTTGTGTTTTCCTCCATATTCTTGTATATTTCTGAATCTTGTATTGGTGTATGCATTTGTATGGTTAATATACATTTGGTCCTATATTTTTTATGGTTATAGATCTCTATGATTTGATGGTATTATGCTGCTTTGACTCTACGGGTGTTCTTTGAAATGGGACAAGGGAGGAAAGAGTGGTGAAGCTCTGTTAAAGGTTGGAGGAAACAAGCAAGGAGCCAAGCAAAAGACTGAGGTTGGTACTCTCTGTTTCTGTCCCATCTATCTCTCATAAAGGAAAACACAACTTTAGTTTGTTTGTTTCTAATATAGCTACCTGTCTTAGTGGGACTAGTTTTCCTGATAACAAAATGGTGACTCCACTAGGGAATGAATAGTTCAATTGTTAGTTACTATTGTTTGATTTATAAACTAGAGACAGATCCTGAAGTTAAGTCAGCTAGCCTTCGAACTGCTTTTACTATGCAAATGCAAAGTAGATCAACGTTGCTTCAGTCAATCTCTGGGTTAGTTTATGAACTAAACATATGACTTGCAAACATCCTAAGTGCCCTGGTGGTAGCTCAAATAACCTCATTAGATTAGCCCCTATACTATGTGTTTACTGCCTATCATTAGCTCAGCCTAAATCCCTGAACTTAGCTGCAAACTGTGAGTGAAACCTGAGCTCAGTCTCATCCCTAGACCATCGCACTATCTCTCATTGGCAACCTGAATGCATCACACCTCTTGTGGGTTGCAGGTGAGATGCATCCATGTTACCCTGTGTTACAGGTGTGATGATTGAATGAGACTGTTTCTGCTTCCAGATTTTGTTTTTTCTTCATTGTTTTCAGCTTTATTCAAGACTTTTGCTGACTATGATCAGTATATCACTATTGAAACCTTCCTCCTTTGCATTATTTAGCCTCCATTGATAAGGAATTGTGAATGTTTTCTTATGTATTTTTCATCATCTATAGTCCTCCTTTGCAAAAAGTAGCTTAATCGAACTGTCGTCTTTTGATTTTAAAGTGTTGCAAGTGTCGTTTTCAGTCAAAGAAAATAGTGTCGTAAAGTCTTCTTCTTTTAGATATTCGATTACACTTTTGCTATTGCATTTGATTCAAATATTCAATTCTTTGAAATGTCGAAAGTAGTTTTCAAGTCAAAATTGAAAGTGTCGTCTTAGTCTTCCTTTCGTTTTTGAACAAGAAATTGCTAAAGTGTCGCTTTGAGAAAAGATAGTTCATATCTGCACTTAGTTTTCTTTTTGTCATTCTCACAACAAGGAAACTGAAAAAAAAATACATGCATGTGCATTTGCACTTAGACTGCATGTGGAAATTGATTTAGGATAGTGCATCTTAGTGTGTTCTCTCTCCTCTATGTTGAAAGAATTTTACTTCTCTTTCCTTAGTAGCTAGGATTTTCACTGTAAAAAGAAAGTAAACGATTGTTTATCATCTTAGATTGCATATTTAGGAATTTTATATCTACATCATGTGGTGAACCTTAAAGGGAAACTACTTAAGAAAGATCAACTATGAAATAAACCTCAATGAACATAAAAACGCTTTGGAACCTAACGCACAACATCTAGAAGTCTAGGCTAGAGACGTATTCCGATGTCGTAAAGCCTAGTAACTATCGTTTTCATCATAGGTTGGGTGATTCCTCCTCCATTATAAGACAAGTACTAGTATAGAATTGTGCTCCCATGTACCATTGACTATATATTGGGAGACCACAATAGGATATATCCTTTATCCTTAGGAAGTCGTGTCTACCATCCTATAGATTGCAATGCACTGAACACAACATTTGGGAAGATTGATAGCTGTACGTAAAAAGCATTCTATAGTTTTGTGATTGGTTTGGTAATCCCTCTGTCTAGATTTCTAGAGTAGTCACTTTCGTTCCTTTTTTAGACTCCTTAAAATAAAATGTCCATCTGAGCACTTGTCACTTCAGGCTCATTTAAAATCAAAGGCAACTAGAGTCATCTTTAGCTTTTTCTCGACTCTTTAAAATTGAAAAAGCAAGTTGTGTTAAAGCATCATAAAATTTATTTTAATCAGAATAACATCATTGTTCCCTCATTGGTCTTAGGTTGAGAAAATGGAGTCCACCAATTAAGGATTTCCTCTTGGGGGAAATACTAGTCCTTTCTCTTCTTGGACAGATGTTGGTGCTCCACATATGGCTACATTGTCCCTTCCAAGACTCACAATTGGCCTGCCAGTATGGATTTTCTCGACCTTTGTCATTCAAAACATAGTAATTCCTCAGCAATCAAATCAGCAACTAGATGATACTGAAGTCGCTCCCCCACCTTCTACTTCATTTTTTTCTCCTTCTCCTTCTTCCTCTTTGCTTGGTGAAGCTAGTAATGCTAAAAACCAAGTAACTGAGAAGAAGAAGAAAGGGAAGGAGAAGAAGAAGAAGAAGCCAACGGTGAAAGGGGGTAACCATGCATCGCTTGGTGAAAATTCACACACTGCACCATCCAAACCTAAATCTCCATGTGTCATTTGCAAAGGAGACCACTATCATCGAGATTGTCCTTACATCCCGCGGATCTTAAGGGACTGGTCTCCCCGCTTGCACAATACGGTGTCTCCAACCTCTAACGATCATGTTGAGAGCACACCATCAACTAGTGAAAATGAAGTCAATGGGCAGAAAGGAAGATCTAAATTTCCTTGTAGACTGTGTGAAGGCGATCATGCCCTCAACCGTTTTCTGTTCCTGGTTGAAGGTAAAAGATTCTTGGATAACCGTCCTGCTTCACCACAGCGACTTCCTCCTGGATACAAACAACTCTTTCCGAGTCCATCACTAGTTGAAAATATGACTAACACACCTTTATTGTCGGTCGAAGCAGCTATCATTGAAGATAAACCCTCTGAGTCCACATCAGACCAAATTCAACAGGTCGAGATGGTAGTCGACCCAGTCTTGTCTTCAGAAGATCCACCTTCTGATGATATAGTCACCAAAGACAATGAGAACGACACCATTCAAATTCTTTTTGTTAACACAGAATCCAATGAACATGGGGGAAATCTACCCATTCCTTTATCGCAAGAAGGAAGTTCGTCAGAGATTCATCTGGCCATTTATTCAGTCCCTCCTCCAAGCAATCTAGTCATTTCCTTTGATTGGAATGTACTAGGGAGACCCTACCTACCATCTAATGTACTATTCCGAATCATAGTTATGCTTACAAAATGATCATGGATGGTACTATCATAGATGAAGAGGCTTTCGTGAGTATCCTTTCCTCAACTTCTTGGACAGTGCTTGGCTTTCTATCGCTGCTACCTGAGATTTGAAATTAGTCAGGCTTCAATAAAGGAACCTATCGACTATTAGGGATCCTTCCAAATTTGCCTATAACTTTGAGAAGGAAAGTCGTGCATCTAAACGTGATGGTAGTCCAAAGGCCTTTAGATTACAATCTACTCCTTGGGCATGACTACATTTACAACATGGGAGCTATTGTTTCCTCACTCTCTCGAGTGATGTGTTTCCCGTATGAAGGTAGAATGGTCCATCTTATCGACCAACTTTCATTCCCTGGTTCAAAGATGGCTACTAGTCAAATTCCATCCCTAACTGGTTTTTTTGCACAAGGAATGTCTTATCAAGCTCCAGTCTATCCACCTGATGGGTGTGAGTGATTCAGTGAATGTGACTAAACCCAGGGGGCATGCACCCTAGTCTGCTCCGACAAGAAAACCCTAGATATAAGGTAGGTTTCCACATAGGATGTATGACTAATATGCCACACCCATCCATTTAGGAAAATGGGATTAGACTAGAAAAGGATTCCCTCGTCAAATGTTATGTGAGTGGAAGCTTCCACCATTCACCTTTGTCTATTTCGATGAATAGAGCCAAGTGTTTTGTTTGCAAATGTGGATGAAACAACCTTGCTTTAATGCAAGAACTTCCATATGGTAACCTGGAAACTCTACTTCTATTTATACCTAGGGGCATGAAAACCTTTTGTACACAAGTGAAAAGTGACCAGCATAACTCTAACCTCGTAGTTTTTACTAACTTCAACTGCTTAAGTTAGGTGATTGGTCTAGTCAACCGTTCACCTTTGCCAGGACCGATGGAAATGGAAAAGTAAAGGAAAGGTTTCCCATCGAGAAGCTATCCTACCTAACCTTAGTAGTTCTTTAACCGTTAGGACAATAGTTGGTCATTCCTAGCTTATGTATAAAAGGCTCCAGAGCAAAGTTTCACATGGGGCAGGCTCCCTAAAAAATGAACCTACTAATGAGAGACATCCTTATTATATGACTGACACAAGCAATGTTTCTACAAAGTTCAAGCTCGTTAAAAAATAAACCTAGTTATGAGAATATGTTCCCCCAGAGTTCAAGCTCATTAAAAAATGAACCCACTTTCGGTAAATAACCTTTGTGACCACATTACTATCAGCTTTTGAGCCTTGGTCATGTTCTTACCATCACCTCCAATTTTTAGCTGATCATTCGCCTCCACTTGATTGTTTATCCTTTTGAGGAACAACTGCGATGAGTGATCCTGTTAGCCATCTTCTTTACACAACCATGATTGAAAAGTTCCAAACCTTACCTGGAACCAGTTGCTAATTGAAAATATCACTCGTTCCTCAAAGACGAGTCTCATTTAAGCTCTCTTTAGACTCGTAAAATATAAAAATATTGCGGATAAATTGGCCTCTCCAGCTCGTTAAAGTGATTGGAAGTGCCATCCCTCCTCTATATTTAATATTTTTGGACCTGAGGGATCATTCCACAAAAAGATCGAGAACTCGTACTTTTTGGCTCGTTAAACCGATCGGAAAAGTCGTCCTTTCATATGATTTTATACTTTTTCGAGCTTAAGGGATTATACTACGAAAAGGGATTACTGGAGTTTCCTTTCCATCTCTTGTAGGACTCTCAACTAAAATGGACCGAGTTATCTTTGTTGTTAAACTCATTAAAAAAATAGTGCCAAACTTGTCCATTATAGACAAGAGCAAGTTTCACTATCGCTAGGCTCACTAAATCAAAGCGACAGGTTTGTCCGAAGGGAAAATTATAGAACAAGCATATGTTATCCTCCTGAATCTTGAAAAAAATAAAGAGGTACTGGTCAGAAATGACTGGGGAAAAATTGGGAAGAAAACTTGAAGAACTTTATTGGTAGCAAGTCACTCTTGAACATGACACTTTCACTCCATCACCATGATTGAGTCAGGTTGGGTTATTCCGTTCACCGGTCATATCACCGTTGGTCCTCTGTACCATCCATTTTTGGGGTTAACACTACCAATCCATTTCAGTGTCGCCGATATGTTCAAGAGAAGTCGCTCAAAGAATTCACCAACCCAGCTAATGCGTCATTCCCTACAATACCTTCACGCTCCATTCTTTCATGACCACCACCCTGAACATTGTATCGTTAGATCGTTTTCACTTCCACGAAATCATTTGCTCCATTCCGTGTCATAGATGTGGGATTCATTAAGGCCCTCCTATGACGGGTCACTTCTTGTTGATATCAACTCATTATCCAAGAATTTTACTTAAGAATGACCCTTTCAGTTCTTTGAAGCTTGCATGCCTTAATGGCAAGTTTCTCACTTCCAACAATAGGTTTACATAAATGGCCTTCGACCGAAAGATTTTACGTGGTGTTCAACGTTGACTCATGTATTCACACCACGTGAATTGTACTGCAGTACCTTGAGGGTCATCATCATTATCGGTGATTCCTCTCGCACCTGTTAATAGCTTACATCATTGGTTGGTAATCAAGCGATGTCTTTCCATGTTCGACATGAGAACATCTTTTCACATGGATCGACTTGTACTTCGAGCAAAGATTTAATGAGTTTGAAGACCCCAGATCTAGTTTCATCCATCTGGGCTGTGATATATTCAGGAAAAATAAAGACGTCAAATGTACATCATAGTTTCATATATAATTATCCAAGCAAAGGGATGATGGCTCTACCAGAATCATCAGTATGCCACAAAAATGGTTGTCTGTCCTATGTACATGAAAATGAATTTATAAAGTTGAGCATGGGAATGCCCACCTCAGCTAGATCATGAAAATATTATGAAGATAATGTATTGTATTGTATCTTATTATAGGTCACCTTCCAGTTTGAAAAACCTCGAATCCTCCTGATAAAGCATTTCACCTGAAATCAGAAGATTTACGACCTCATGCTTCAGGGGGCAACTGCTATAGACATATTTGGGCACTGTAATCCAAATCACATATTTCCATAAACTAAGGGATTCTAAACCCTTAAAACTGTTGTTTCATACCCTAAAGGAACAAGGTCAGCTGATTACATCATTTCCCAGAACTTCTCCCTGAAAAACTGCTCAGAACTGGTCAAAACTGGACCATACAGAATGCTCCATGCTGAGGGTGCGATGCATCCCACCTATCACATGCAAAGGGTGCAATGCATACTGAAAAGCCCTTCTGTAGGGTATGATGAGCGAGAGCAAACAAATGGTAGAGGCAGTTTTCTAGGTGGAAATCCAGATAATCTTCTAGAAACTGCTCATTTGACACTTGCCTCTCTGAATTGGCCCATGGATGAGTAAGAGATCATGAAATCTCCAAGTGGAGCCAAGAACTATCAGTGAAATGACACTATTCAAAATGCCAAAAGTTGACTCACCCACCTGCAAATATCTATATATGGATCCTTCATCCTAGAGATCCAAAGGCCAAAATTTTGTATTTTTGTAAGGAAGTGTTGTTGGTTTCTTTGTGAAACATTGTAGTGTTGGGTAATCTAGCTTTTCATGAGGTGAGGAGGGCTTTCATGCTGGGAGGATGGCGCTGGGTCAGACCACTGGGTTGTAATCCTCTCTTCTACTACTTCTATCAATAAAGATATTTGATTTTTCCTCCATATTCTTGTATATTTCTGAATTTTGTATTGGTGTATACATTTGTATGGTTAATATACATCTGATCCTATATTATTTATGGTTATAGATCTCTATGCTTTGATGGTATTATGTTTCTTTGACTCTACAGGTGTTCTTTGAGCAGGATAAAGTGAGGAAAGAGTGGCCGAGCTCCTGTTAGGGGGGGGGGAGGTAGGCAGATTCAACCTAGATAGAAAGTCTGTAACAACATTTTCCTTACTAGGTTTATCAACAATAGTTAGATTAAACTATTGTAATAAAATAAACCATCTTATAATTATAGAATTCACATCTGGTTTGTTCATTAAATATTTGATTGCATCATGGTCAGTATGCACAAATGTTTGGTAGCATGTAATTTAATGCCTAAATTTGTTTAATGAATGCACAACATCCAGGAGTTCCTTTTCAGTCACAATATAATTTAGCTCAGCCTTTGACAGGTTCTTACTGATAAAATAGATGGCATAGTGAAATTTATCCTCTACCTAACCTATGGCTGCTCCTATGGCTTTGTGTGAGGCATCAACATGAATATGAAAAGGGAAGGCCCAGTTTGGGCCTCAAAGAATTGGTGCAGTGGTTACCTTACACTTTAAAATGTCTAAGGCCTCTTGACAACTTTTTGACCATATAAACTTTGAATCTTTGGTCAACAACCCAAATAAAGGAGAGACCAACTTGCTGAAGTCCTTTATGAACCTTCGGTAGTATCCAACTAACCCCAATAAACTCCTAACATCCCTCTGCTTTTGCGGAGGTGGGACCCTTTGGATAATTGCTATTTTGTTTGAGTCCACCTGTAGTCCTTGCTGAGATATTGAATGATCTAGCACGGTCCCTTCAGTCATTAAGAATTCACATTTTTCTGGACTTAGATACAGGTTCATTTCAATGCATTTGTGCAATACTTTGCCTAGGTTAGTCAGGGATTTTTGAAAATCACAGTCATAAGGTGTAAGATCATCCATATAAATTTCCACTGCATCATGTACTAATTCAATAAAAATACTCCAACTGCTCTCTGGAAAGTGGCAGGAGCATTGCATAGGCCAAAAGGAAGGACCCTATAGGAAAAAGTACCCCAAGGATAGGTGAATGTGGTCTTAGCATGGTCTTCTAAGTAGATTTGGATTTGGTTGTACCCACTAAATCCATCTAGGAACGAAAAAACTTCTTTGCTGCCAGGACATCTAGCACTTGGTCAATGAAGAGTACTGGAAAATGATCCTTCTTTGTTGCTTTTTTCAACTCCCTGTAATCGACATAAATCCACCACTTACCATTTTTCTTGGGAACTAACACTAAAGGAGAGATCCACTCACTGTCAGAGATAGGGTAAATGAATCCAGCATCTAGTATGTTTTGTAGTTCTTCTTTGACTATATCTTTAAGAGTTGGATTCATCCTCCTTTGTGGTTTCCAGACCAGCTTGCAACCTTATTTGATGTATATGTGGTGAGTACACACTGAGGGGTATACTCCCTTCATTTCCTTGTAACTCCAAGCAAAGGATTCTAGGTTTTCTCTCAACATGTTACATAGTTTTTCCTCTTCAAGAGCAGAAAGAGATGGATTAATTTTCAAAGTTCTCTCTGGGCCAAATTGTATAGTTCTGACACAGAGTGGGTTGGAATTAGCTAAGCATAAGTCAATTGGATGATTTTTCTAGGTTTCCCTTACTTCTTCCTCTAATGGTAATGAACTGGGAGTTGGAATTTGGAGCAAGTGTTCAATTAAGTCATCCTCATCTTGTTTTCCTCCTCCTATGGTTGCTTCCAAAGCATAAAGTTGGGCTGAATAAACCTCATCTTCTTCCTCCTCCTCCAACTATACAGGTAAATCATGCTCTAGAGAAGGTTGAGGGGGAAGGTATAGGAATAACTCTTTGGACATATTCTTGTTCTTGATGGTAATATTCCCAGCTCTGCAGCTAATGTAAGAATTGGATGTGGCCAACCATGGCCTCCTAGGGATAAGATGGTAACCAGTAAGCTTAGCCTTAGGTTCGAGAACTAGAAAATCTACAGGGTACTCCCAGGAGTTAATGGAGACCATCACATCCTCCACAATTCCCTCAGGAGTGACTCTAGAATAGTCTGCAAGTTGAAGAACTGTTGTGGTCTTCCTCAATGACCCTTGGAGGTTGAACTTGAACATGGTTTCCTTGGACATCACATTACTGGTAGCCCTAAGATCGACCAGAGTGTGTGGGATGATGGTGCCATTGATGTGCACATCTACTATAGGGCTTCGAGGAGCCAAATATTTTGGACATATTACCTGCCCCAGCATTAAGTCGAATAGCTGCACAATGAAATAATAGTAGGGGCATCCCTTTTTCTTCTTCCTAGATGCTTGAAGCATTTCTCCTTAATCAACTTATTATAAATGGGAACATCTTTTATTGCCTAGAGAAGGGGTATCTTTACACATAGATTTTTCAATTCTCCCAGAAGTTCAGTTTCTTTTGGGGTAGGTTGGAGTGGTTGGGCTAATCTCTCAAGAAAGGGTGGATTTACTTTAAGGTTGCTTTCCTCTCTTTCTTCCTCAACCTCCCTATGTGGAGAGGGAGGTTGGTTATCCAGGAGAATTCTCCTAGATCTTAGGATCTCCTACATTTATACAACATAAGTTGGGTATGATGTCTCCCCATTGTATACTTGTTGAGCTTGCCTATTGTTTGGTTTCAGATTTGGGTGGGCATGCATCTGAGGTTGCTTAGGTGGAGTAGAGTGTAGGAGTTGTGGTTACCTAGGTGGTGGAGGAAATAGAGCTGGAGCATTGTTGTATTTGGGCCTCCACCCCTGGATTGGGGTATTCCACTGAGGTTGTGGTGGAACATAAGGTTGAAATGATTGGATGGATAGTTTGGAATGATATTGAGATTCATAGGACCAAGGAGGGAGTGTAGACCAGGAAGGATGAGTAGGGGGTCCCCAAGAAGGTATAGTTGTGGTTTAGTTGAGGTTGTAATATGCATGGGATGACCCTTGCATACTCTGCTGGTATGGTCTAGGCCCAGGAGGTATCCTTTGGTTGATCTAGCAAAGCTACTCAGTGACCCCTTCAACTCCTTGATATACAACTTTGAGTCTGGGTAAAGAAAGACACTTATCTATGGAGTGGTTTTCTTCACAGACCAAGCAAATCTCAATGCAATTCAATCAACATACGTTCTTGGTGTTATAGCTCCAAATATCACCCTTGGTGTTTTTGATGCTTGGTTTATGGCATAGGGAAACCCCTCCTTCTAGACCTGGTCTAAATATTTTAAAAACAATGTTTTACTCCTTGTATGCTACTTTGCTTTGTGATAAAAGCGTGTACATGCAGGTGAGTCAATACCCAACCTGCGTATATCTGTTAAAACACTTAAAAAAAATAAATTTCCTTAACTATGGTCGGGGTTCATGGGTTTTTCTTGTTGATTACCTCCTAGTGCCCATGGCCCAATTGTTTCCCAACTGTTTCCCAACTAAAAAAGTAATTGGGAGAAGTATAAATAGACTTCTATGGGAAGGACTTAAGGAGGAGAAGAGATAGAATTAATATATTGAGATTATCCTCTGACCAAGTCTGAAGTATCCTTGTTCTTCAAACACTTCCCCAAGTTCAGGAAACCCTTGTTTCCTTGAGTGTTGATATTCTCCCACTTGCTTGAGATATCATGGTATTGGTTATGGAAGGTGGTTGTTGAAGATTGGGAATGGATGGATCTGGAGGATGGTTCCTCTTGGAGCCAGAAGAAGAAGACTCAGGTGAACTCTTTCCATATTTTTTATAGCTTTCTACAATAAAAAGAAACATTATCTTGTTCTTGAGATTGACTTTGTTTATGCAGCAGATGTTGTTTTTGTAATTCATGTATGAATGATTATTTTGATGTATAACTAACCATTTGCTTATATGATATAAAGTTGATTTCATTAAAATGATTTATATATATGCTGCTATGTATGTTTGAATTCATTGATTTGCAGATTCGAAGATCAACATGAGTTGAAAAGGGTCTGAACCCTACTAGAGCTACCCAAAGGAAGGACATCTGGGTATGTTCATCCTTGCATAGTTCATTCATTTAAGCATGTTTCCTGAGTTGTATGTGTGTTTCTTGCTAGAGATTGCTCTTGCTCTGTTGGCTTTATAACTCAAATCCCTAGGGTACTTATTCCCATAACAGAATTGGCGACTCCACTGGGGATAACAATCTTGTTATTCCTAGTTTGGGTTGTTTAGTTTCACTCAAGGCTCAGTTCTTGGTTTTCTTGCTGTGATATTATTGCTTGCTCTTGTAGGAACTCAAATCTGAAGTTTGATCTTTTTAATCAGGCCTTGTTTTTTATTTTTCTTTCAAAAATTAGTATATGCACCTTTGTATGTTTATAGTAACGTACACATGCTTGTTTCTGTGAAGTGAACCTGAGTATACATGAGTTTCCTCTGCCAGAAGTGTGTGTACATGCCTCTATGCTTGAACACAGTTGTGTATGCCATTTTTTGCATGCCTTTTTCAAATCTTTCTGCCCAGAAAGATTTGTTTCTTGGTCTATTTAGTTTCTAAGTGGTCAGTTTCTGTCTTAAGAATTCAATTTTTCAATGAGCTTACTGTTTTGAATTCTCTTCTGCTTTGAAAAGTTTTGGCCTAGGTTTGCTTTTGAGTGAGTTTTTTTATTTGTGTTTGAACACACAAAACTTCTTATCGAAGTTCTTGATTGTTCTGGTCTTCTAAAACAACATATTGTTTTCAATCTTTGTGTCAAGATTGATTATTGGTCTACGTGCTTTGCTTTCCATCATTTAGTGGCCTTATATCTTTTCTTGTTTTTTGAAATTTTCTTTTTGACGAATTTGAAAGTCTTTCTTTCCTGACTTTTTGGTTGGTTTCTCAAAACTCTTTCGCTGCTTTTGGATCATTTAGTTCAAGTGAAGCCCTTTTTGTTCAAGTTTTCATTCAGTTGAATTGGTAACTTACAAAGTTTCCTTGTGCTTTGCTTTCGGCCTTTGAGTCTTTGGTGGCATTTTGAGTGCTTTCAAAAAAGAAAAGTTCTTAAAAAACAATTTTTTTTGCTTTCTTTTGTTGAGTTTGATTTTGTTTTCTTTGGTTTTGTGAATGTGAATTGTGATTTTTCGAGATTTTCCTTTCTTATTCAGAGGAAAGTTTGTATTTGAAACTTGCATTATTTTCAAACACTTAAGTTGGCTTATTAAAAGTTATAAACACTTTTGTTCATTTCTTTTTAGAGTAATCTAGAATCTTGCATTATCATGTACACCTTACATTAGGTTAGTTTTGCATTATTAAAGCATCAATAGTCTTTTTAGTTTTTGTGAGTGTGAAGTCTGCTATAAGAAAAGAAAAGGAAAAAGTTTTTTGCTTTATAGGAGTTTCTTAGAACCTCAGTAGAAATTGATTTTCATCGAAGAACAAACAATTGAATTTCATATAAGTTAGTTTTTCATTAATTTCTTTTTCATCATACAAACACCATCAATTTCATTTCCATATTGTCCCTTTGACTTAAAAGAACATCCACTTAAAATCAAGCGCTTAATAAAATAAACGAGAACTTTTTTATTGTCATCAGAATACACCAACAAGTTTTAGGTTTATTTAGGGCCTTAGATTAGGCAAGAGGAGAGTAAACTCTCCAAAGCCACTCTAAATTATAAAACATAGAAGTCTGATTAAAGAGTGAAATCCAATAGCATTAGGGAGACCGGGAATCTCCGTGACTGGCAGTTAAGCATGAGGGTTCGTGAAGGTAAGGACGAGAGATACCCCCTCTCTTACTTGTTGGATCCTACCTAATGACTGTTCCACCCAGCTTCTGATACAAGTCGATGTCTTTAGTTGCCTATCCTTGGGATCTACACAGGTGGCTGTGGATGGGAATCCGGTGGCACCTAAGGTTGACGTTGCATCATGTTCAACAGTACTTCTGAAGGGCACCCTTGTGAAGCTTGGGGGCTTGCACCGGCAAAGGCTGTTGTCTAGAGGTCAGCATAACTACCTCTGATACCTTCGCTAGCCCAGTCTATTTTCGAAAGGCCCTTATTATTAAATTTCTTGTATTTTGGTGTCCGGTCCTAATCATTCGGAGCGGAAATACATGGAAGTTGTTTGATTTTTGGTCTCTTTAGGGACATTTTTAGTGAGTGTTCTATGCTCCTAGTCAGCTTAGCTTTTAATTTTCTCAAGTCTTTAATTAGATCTTATAAAAATAATTCAAAGTGGTTGACTGACCATCTCGAAGGTCTTGGAGACTTCATGGGCTTTCACCTACGAGTCCAGAGCCTTCTCCTAGAAGGCATATGAGTGATTCTGCTAGTGGTTTTCAGCCAGCGGCAATAGGTGCATCGAATATTGATCCTCCGCTTGGGGGAATTAGTTCACAAGATAGACCTGGCACTACCATAGAGTTAGAGGGGAACACACCAATTCTTTCTCAAGTACTCTTCCAGTTGGAAGATAGTAGTGAAGTAGAAGAGCTTTCAAAGCCAGTTGCAACTCCAAATTCTCCTCTCCCTCCTGATCATCTAGATGTATTTCTATACGTTGAAACTCCGACTCACAGGCCTTCGAGCCCAGGAGCACACACATCTATCCCTTCGATGACCATTGTTGGAAGCATGGCATCAACCACGATTGTTACAAGCATGCAGACTCCCATATTTGTGTAAGGGGGAGGAACTATGTCCATCACTTCTAACACTTCCAACACATCCTTATTTGGGTCTACTTCCCTTCCATCGATGAGTGGAAGTTCTCAAACTAATGCATCCAATTTTGGATTTTTCCCTTTTGGGATGCCCTCTCAAGGTCTTCCTTTAGTTCCGTTGAATATACCATCAACCGCCTCCAAATCCATGATAAGTATATTGGCTTCTTTTTAGGGTTTCCCATTTGGAAGTGGTCATATACCACATTCCAATCTAATAGTAGGGTCTATGCCTTCTCCTTTCACAAGTCCAGGTAGTAACCCCTTTTAGAGTTGGACAAACCTTGCAATTAGTGGGATAGGGACTAGGAATCAATTTTTCGTCCAACAATGGAATGTGTCATATTCCTCGGTTAATTCATTTCAAAGTTTTCCACCCTTAGCTAATGCTTGGAACCCTTACCAGGGGCTATCAGCTCCTTACAATACTTTGTTAGGGGGTAAATTTATTGGTTACGGAGGATTTTCGACTGGAGTTGGTCAAACTTTGAATTTTGCTGGACCACAAGGGTCACCTTTTAGTCCAGTAGATTCTACCAGTTACTTCAGGCAACCTAGTGCCTTTCAAATTCTAGGTCATTCTTTTCAGACTTTTGGGAACCGCACCCAATCTAGGTGGAATCCCCAAGATCCTCCACGACATCTTTTTCTGGCCATGCTTAATCTACCAGACTTAAATAATTTGACAAATGATCCAATTAGATACAATTTGGCTTGGCCTCCGGTCCCAACCAAACTTCCATCAAATATTCCAAAATTCAAAGGGAAGAATGGTGAAGACCCAGGCGACCATGTAACCACGTTCCATTTATGGTGCTCATCTAACTCCCTGATCGATGATTCGATTAGGTTGAGGTCATTTCAGTGCACCTTAACTGATAATTCAACTAAGTGGTATATAGAGTTGCCAGGGGGCATTTTTACTTCGTTCGGTGATTTGGCTACTATTTTCCTAAACCATTTTCAGTTTTCTATCCGTTACAAAGCCGAAACTGAAATTCTAGCCACTTTTCATACACAGAAACTCACATTTCAGATCATATCCAGGAATGGAGAGAGAGAAAAAGGCTTATCAAAGCCGAAATTCCACCTGAATTCCATCCCGAGTGGTTTCTAAAATCATTACAACCCAAGATCTCCAAGGATGTTTCTTTTTCCGGTGTTATTCAGAAGAGCAGGCTATCTTTCGCACTCAGTAGTTAGAACTGATATATTCTCAATCCGAGACTCTTCAGAAAATATTACCTAATGTTCCTAGATCCACGATTGATGTAGCCAAATCGAAGCCAAGCCCTCATGCTAATGGTATAGTTGGATCGGTTGATGCAAATATGGTGAACCTTTTGAACCAATTTCAACAATTGTCTCTACAAATTACTTCTTCTAACTAGGCTGCACCATCTATTCCTTCTCCTTCTCAACTTTCTTCCATTAACGTTGTTCAGCCCTCTAACCCCAAAGGAAATCATCAATATGATGGGAAGAAGAGGGGACAAGGTAAAAAGAAGAATCAAGAAGGGAAGGGTAATCCAAACAACCCTGGCAATGGTGCCAGTGAGGGTAGAAAAGAGTCTAAGAAAAAGTTTAAATTTCCATGCAAGTTATGCAATGGATATCATTTGACTCATCTATGCCTGAAACTTCAAGATGCTTAGCATTTGTTAGTGCAGCAAGGGTCTTCTAGCTCCCAAGCTGTCTTAACTAACCTTTTCCCCCAAGGGCAGCAGCTACTTGCTGGCATGAACTCGAACGCTGGTACCTCCACAGGCGGCAACCAAGAAGGGGAGAATTCCTCAAATGTGTATATGATGATCTCACATGTCGACATTGCCACACGTGCATGCGATTATGGTAAAACAGGAACATCTAAGGAAAAATATGTGCCTAAAAACTTAGGCCCGCTTCATATTGAGAAACCCTTTGTTGAGTCCATACCTTAGATACCAAAAGGTTCCACTAAGTGCTCGACGATTAACCTTAATGCTAGGGCAGCTTGGAACTACTCGATTGTAGAAGACCTGGCTCAATGTCCATGTGCCATGTCTGCATTAGAGGTACTCTAGTCATGTTCTTCTCAAAGAAGTGCTTTACTTTTAGCAATCGGGGCAGTAGATCCAAAAAAACATTTAGTGCTCACTTTTGATATGATGAATATAAAAAAGAGACTTCCTCATCATATGGCTTTCCAGATACAGTCTACTTACCAGAAAACCAATATTTTCTAGACAGTTATACATGAGGGAGTTTCCACGTGCGTAATGTCTATGTCATGTTGGAAGGCAATTGAATCACCTTTAGCGTTCCTTCACAAACTCTCTTAACAACATTTGATGGTCATTCTCATAGGCCACACAGAATTATCTTGGATTTTCCTATAAGTGTGGGAGGAAAGGTCATTAATATTGAGGTAGAAATCATTGATGCCAACTTGGATTGCAACCTCTTATTAGGAAGAAATTGGATTTATGAGATGGATGCCATAGTTTCATCTCTGTTTCACATCCTTTGTTTTCCTCACGAGGGGAGGATTATTAAAATTGAACAATTAGATTATTATCCGAGTGATTCTCGTGCAACTTCAAATTCTACCATTCCATTGGTGGATAATCCTCGTCAGCCTATAGAGAATTTAGGAGTAAAGATGTACTCTTCCTTGATGGGTGTATTTGATCTTCCCACTCCTATAGCTAGAATCAATACCATTTCATCCTCCAAAGAGTCTTGACGGGAAGAGTTCTTTCAAAACCATTATTTTTCAAACCCTTGGATCTTACCTTTTCCTACAACCACATTAGATGAAGGGCAAGTTGGTGGAACGACATTCCCTATGTCTGTAATAGAGCTTAGATATCAATCTATCATTAACTCTGTGGACAACCATCCTACTCCTTTTTTGGAGGAGGAGTTAGATGGTGATGTGGCTCCAACTTGGACGCTTGACTCTACTTCTACTATGGATTTCTTAGATACGGTTTTACCATCTGAGGAAGAAAATTTAGAGGCAATGATAGGTGTAGATTGACCGTGGGAAGATTTACATCATCATTCAGATTTTATTCCTCCATTGTAGGAAGTTGAATCTAGGTTCTTCAATCTTCTTACTAGTGATGTTTGCACGGTTTCAAACCCTTTGGCTCTAGCACACATACATGTCGAAGGTAATATGTCAGTTATTTAAAAACCATAACAATAAACATCTCTAGGAACCCTAACGTGATAGAAGCTATCTTCATCGGATCCCATTGTTCCCCTGAATAGATTCAAATTTACACCAACCTCTTTAAAGAGTTTCGGGATGTATTCACTTGGTCTTATGAGGAAATGCCTGGTATTGGTCCATCCATCGTTCAACATGAGATCAAGACGTATGAAAATTCCAAGCCAATTCATCAGAAGCTTCGACCAGTCAATCCTAGGAAAGCAGCAGCTATTAAAGCTAAAGTAGAAAAGCTTCTCAAGGTGGGTTTCATATACCCCGTTCCTCTAATAGAGTGGGTTTCTAATCTAGTCCCAATTGATAAAAAATAAGGAGCGATATAAATGTGCATTGACTTTAGGGATTAGAACAAAGCTTGTCTGAAAGACAATTACCCCATACCGTTTATTGACTGGATAGTTGATGAATGTGCGGGTAACGAAATTTTCTCGTTCATGGACAGATTCTCTAGTTATAATGAAATATCTATCCTTCCAGAAGACGAGCATAAGACAACTTTCATTTGTCCTTGGGGTACCTTTGCATACAAAAAGATGCCTTTTGGTCTTAAAAATGCTAGAGATATGTTTCAATGGGCCATGTCTTATGCTTTCCACAACATCAAGCATGTCATCAAAGATCAATTGGATGATTTAGCTACTCGTTCTTGAAAGAGAATCAAACATCACACCCACCTTTAGCTAGTTTTCGAGAGATGTCGTTTTTACAAGATCTGGTTGAATTTGAATAAGTGCATTTTCACGGTCACATCTGGTCATTTGTTAGGGTTCATCGTATCAACTAAAGGGATTCGAGTTGATCCCTTCAAAGTTGAGGTAGTAATTCAATTGCCTCCCCCATCTTCCATCCGATAACTTCAAAGTCTCCAAGGAAAGGCAAATTTCTTAACACGGTTTATAGAAAAATATGCTGAGATAACTAAAGGATTTATGTGTTTGCTAAAGAAACGAGTTCCATTTTTATGGGATGACTTTGCGCAATGATCTTTTGATGCCTAGAAGAAAGCACTAATCTCTGCCCCCACTTTTGAGTCCACCGATCATGGTAAAGATTTCCTTTTATATCTTGTAGCGGTAAAAGCAACCATAGGTATGGTTCTGGTTCAAGAAGATGATGCTCTCAGGGAGCATGTGATTTACTACCAAAGTCAAGGCTTGGTAGGCCCTAAACTATGCTATTCTCCGTTTGAGAAATTGGCCTTGGCAGTTGTCCATGCTATCCAGCAGCTTTGTCATTGCATTCTGCTACGCAAAACGTTTTTCTTAGTGACAATCAATCCTATTCAATTTGACCTCAGTAGGTGAGTGATTGGGGGAAAATACAATTGTTGGATTGTTATTTTACAAGAATTCGATCTCGAGTTCTTGTCAGCGAATTCTAAGAAGTCATTGGTTTTTGTAGAATTAATTTTCGAGCTACCTTGTGAAGAAGATATTGTTTATGAGGAATGTTTCCTAGATGAACATCTATTCGTCATCTGTTCACAAGATCCCTGATATGGAGATATCATCATATATCTCCAGACTTTGAAGTTCCCCCCTGCTTCCTCCAAGGATGAACACTGAAAATTATCTCACCTTGCTAAGAACTATCTTATAGTTGGTGATACATTATATTGCTGAGGGGTTGATTCAATCCTTAGGCATTGTTTAACTTTGGAAGAAGCAGAGTCTATACTCAATGATTGCCACAGTGGAGCTTGTGGTGGTCATCTATCAGGGCTTGCAACAACTCATAAAATCTTGTGTGCTAGCTACTTTTGGCCTTCAATTTTCAAAGATTGTATTGAGGTGGTCAAACATTGCTACTCTTGTCAAGTCTATACTTAGAAGATGCGCACACATCCAGCTCCTCTTTTCCCTATTATCACTATCCGTCCTTTTATGAAGTGGGGCATTGACTTTACCACTTGTAATCCACCTTCAACGGCAAATCACAAGTACATTATAGTGGTCATAGACTACTTTATGAAGTGGGTTGAGGCCATGCCTACTTATAAAAAAGATAGTGAAATAGCAACATTGTTACTCTTCAATCAGAATATTTCATGTTTCAGTATCCCAAGAGAGATTATCATTGACCATGACAGTCATTTCCAGAACCAACTGATGACCAAATTGACGCTTAAGTTGGGCTTTCGAAAGGAGCATTCGTCTCCATATTATCCTTAGGCCAATGGGAAATTCGAAGCCATTAATAAGTCTCTCAAGATGATCCTACAAAGGAAAATCTACAAAAATAACTCCAATTGGCACATCATGTTGTACCCAGCTCTCTGGGCATACCGAACCTTGGTAGACTGCCAACAGTTTTACACCTTTTCAGTTAGTTTACGAGCTGGAATCTACTTTTCCTATTGACTGCAAAATTCCATTCCTCAAGCTAGCTGTTGAGCTTCTTCTAGAGACCTCTAGTCTCGAAGAGCGCCTCATTCATTTGGAACATCTCAATGAGTAGTGTTGAGATACCTCCATAATAAATGAGACCCATAAGAAAAGGATTAAATCTCAGTATGAGAAAGCTATCCATCCTTGGGACTTTTCTGAAGGCAACCTTGTCTTGATCTATGACCAAGATAAGGATGCCTTGGGGGTAGGCAAATTCGAGTCTATGTGGTATGGTCCATTTATAGTAAAATGAGTTTTAGGAAAAGGGGCTTATGAATTAGTCGATTTCAAAGGGAACAAGTTGGTGATGCCCCGAAATGGGCTCTACCTCAAGAATTATTTTGCTTAGGTTACGACCGAGCAATCAATTCTTTATATATTTTGTATTTTTGTACATATTTTTTTGGGAATTTGTATAATATCGAGACTTTTTTTATCTACTTTGGCAGGTGTTGATGGATGACTTGGTCTATTTCAGATTCGTCGGTGGTGTTAGTCGGCACACTAGGAATCTCACTTCCACAGCTTGGGTGATTTATTATCCATCCGGTCAGTTGATGGTGTCAAGGGGAGTACGTATTGGATCTAATTCAAATAATATTTCCGAATATACTTCTGTTATTAATTTACTATTTGAAGCTATTTCTTATGGAATTCATTTGTTGGTAGTGTATCATGACTAACAACTGGTAGTGTCACAATTAAATAACATTTATTGGGTTCGGGATCCTTATTTATATACACAATTATGTTGCCCATGTTGTTATATTGAGTGGGCTTGGGAGTCCTCTTTAGTCCCACCATGACTTGTGCATTGAAGACTCATTTCTCTTTGCTTCTTCACTTCGTTTTGGCATTATACCTTAGAGGCTCCTTTCTATTGAATTGCACTACTGCATTGCATTTTGACTATTTTCACCTTTTGGCCTTCAACCGACTTCACTTGGACTCGTGTTTAAGCCACTTATTTGACCATGTCTTCTGCAAACTCAAACCTGCAGTCACTTAGCTTTTGCAACTTGACACACCCTTCGATTCGTGGAAGGAACAACCCCTTGAGTGTCATTGACTAGTTTCACCTCCTTGTATTAAGCATAGGATTGTTCCCATCCCAGAAACTAGATCATCTACTTCAATGACACTCATTCTTTCCACTATACTATAGCATTCTTTTATTCTTTTTCCATCTTAAAGAAAAAGACAAAAAAATTATATATTCCAAAAAGAGTGGGAATGGGACAACATTTCCATGTATTGTTGGTAGCTAGAGTCAGTCACATCGCCCTTGAACAAAGCACTCAAAAGAAAGTCTCTCCTCCTTTTTGGGAGGGGTTTAGTTTGACTTAGGTGCACCTTAACCTTGTTATTGAGTCAGTTCTCATCCGATTGGTTATCTCTTCCAATCATATGGAGAGTTTGCTCGTGCCTCCTACATGACAAACTTATACAGAGTCTGCCACATAGTCATCATTGAGTCGTGCTTTTGTTCAAAGGAAGTAAGTCTGAGTCAGCCACTCTATGGTGTCTCTTGACCTATTTTTCAGTTGGCCATCCCTAGTTTTCAGTGTCTTATTTTTCATCACATCATTTATATTGGTCCTTTGCTCATGCCAGTTTGAGAAGGTCTCCATTGAATTCTTGCTGGCGAGTCTTTCCCTTATCAATGATGACACAATTCTCTAAGGGTGGAATTAGAGCCGCACCCTAGCCCTATTTTCATTATTGATAGGTCACCTTGTGCTTAACGTCAACCAGTATCATGGGTCTTTGACTGAGTGGTTTCCCTTATGTTTGACATCAACTTTCATTATCACACATTGGGATTCGTACAATGGCTTGGTTTCCATTTGACCCTATGGTGGATTCCTCACCTTTGTGTCTGTTTTCATTATTGGATGGTTCAAAGCGTTTCTATCGTGCACTAGCTACATCTTGTGTATGCCAAAAACGTGCTTTGGTTGGGTTACTACCTTTTTTCTCATCTGATTCCTTCCACAATATTGGCCTATGGGTTACACTCGCGCTAGATTGATGAAGGATGCCTTATTGCCTTCCTTCTAGTGGATCTTTTCCTATTGACTACAACTCATTGCTCTGGGACAAAGACCTAGAGTCCATTTGGTAGTACCTTGGGGTTTGTAGTCAACAGTGGCAGATTCCTTCACTATCGATAGTGGGAAACCATCATTGTCCCTTGATTAATAGATTCTTCCAGGTGTTCAACTTTAGCTAGTTCATTTGCACTTGTTAGATTGTACTGGTTACCTTGATTCTCATTATCATTATCGGTGAGTAGTCTCGTGTTTGTTAATAGTATACATCAATGATGGGTAATAAAACAATTTATCACATGGTTGACTTTAGATCATTTATTCCCATTGTGTAGAAATGTATCACGGCGGTCGGTGAAGACCTCGAGTTGCATCAACATTCTTTGGTTCACTTGTTAGTTGGTCCTATTACTATTAGTTGACACCTTCCACATTATATGTTGCAGTCCTTCACAGTGACATCTTATATGTTGGTACCGAGTTGTGATGTATTATCATCTTATTCCATCATGTTCATTTGGTACTATTAGGATAAGTTTTTGACATCATTGATCAGCTTCATCTTTTAGCTTCATTAATCATCTTCTTATATGTGATATTCAGACGTACTTGTTTGATCACGATCAGTTGATCATTTTGCAACTCAAGGTTATAGAGAAGCATTGAAAAGTCAATGTGAGAAGCTAGTGTGTGTTTGGAGTGAGATTGGAGGCGTTTTCCAGAGTGTGGAACAAACACAGAAGGGCACGGTGCACATAGAGAGCATGGCGCACACAGCGCTATCCCACAATGTTAATTCAACACGAGCGCGACGCACATACATATCGCGGCACACTGGGTTTGTTGCGTGGCGCACACCCACAGAGGCCCGAATTTGTGCCAAACTTGTAACCAATCATTTTGAAACCCTTCAAATTGAAGGTAGGATCTATATCTTGGATTGCTCATCAAATTTTGTGGATAGGATGATGGTTATGGCCGTTTATAATTGCAATAAAAAACTCATAAATCCTACCTCTTGAAATCGTCAAAAACATTGTTGCTAAGGTTACAAACTTGTTGTGTTGGTGCCAAGGCTCCTTTTTCACCTCTCATTTTTCCCCTTCTTTCCATTTTTCCCTGTCCCCCCTATCCCATTTTTTCCTATTTTCCCTACCCTAAAATATTACCAAACCCCTATTCCCTATCCATCCACTCATTGGTCAATGTAAACCCCAAAACCCTACCTTATAACATCCCCAAAACCTCCTACATATCCCTAAAGAACATTTCCCCCATAACCCCTATTCCCATCATATCATTCCTCTCCTAACACTCCCTTTTTTCACTGCTCCCCTTGGTGGCAGATATCACAACAACACCTAGTTTCCTACCATCATCAAAAGGTAGTCCAAGCACAATACACATACATTGGTCATGGCATCTGAGCATTCGTCGAAGTATGAGATGGAGACCCAAAGTGATTCATCCTCAGGAGAACAAGCTCCTTGGAGACATCATAAGAGTGGCAAGCATGTTAGGGATGAGCCAATCACCCTCACTGAATTGTAGGCCTGCCCTCTTGCCATGTCATGTTTCCAGCATCTATCATGTTTTGAGTTTTGTCAAAGGGTGGCTAATGTTAGAGTTCATCATGAGTTGGCTCGTCTTTTTGTACTTCACCTACATGGAGGTCACTCTATCTTGGCTGGGGTCACCTTCACATTGACACCCGAAACTATCTCATTAGCAACCGGCATACCGAATGTTGGAGAACAGTGGCACAAGAAACAGAAAGTGGATAGGAAGCATTATGAGCCTTACATTAAAGCCAGTTTCCTGAGGCAGCTCCAAAGAGTTTTTCCATTCAGATATTTGAAAGATGAATATGCTCCACTCATGAAATACTTCAGCTATGAGGGGAGGTTCTCTCGTCTATATGCCTATCACATGAGGTTGCTCATGCACTTTACTAGGGTATAGATGATGAACCTCCCATTTTTCATTTGCAGGAACATAGAGAGGATGAACACCTTCATGCGGCACAAGACCCCTTAGCAGCAACTTAACACTGTTTATCACTTTGCTCTTATCCGGATTTTGGTGGATCATCAGTTGGGATTGCAGGGAATTACTTGGGATGACTCCATCTCCTGTGACCTCTTCATCACTTCACAAGTATTATTGAAGGTTGAGCATGAGATAGGTGGTCCTTCTCATCAGTATGAGTGCCATGAGACCACTACTATGCCAGTATTCATCACCTACCAGAGAGGCAATAGGCATTTGTTTGCAGCAACAAAGCGAGTGTTATCTCCACCTAGGGTGGAAGGGGCTTCGCTTTCGACATCGACAACGCAGGTATAGGACAAGGGAAAGAGGCCCATGCATGACGAGGGGCCATCAGGTGAACAAGAGGCTAACTTCATCCTCATTCATGATGATGATGCAGATGAGGAGAGTGTCAAACTTAAGAGGGCCATCTAGGAGCAAAAAACGGAGATCTAAGACTTGTCACTCAATTTGGAGAGGGCCAAATGGATTATTAGGTATTTGGAGCAGAGGAGCAAACAGCTTGAGGACCAACATGAGATCATGGAGCTACAAAACATTCGTGAGAATCACCAAGCTGCCCAACATTGGAGGATTGAGCTCACTCCATTAGAGCAAGAGATCAATAATGACCGAGAGTCTTGGCTCGGGCGCATCAACATCCACCTTGAGAGACTGCTGGAGAAAGCTGACAAGGACAAGACCATATTGAGGCGGATGGTATATCACTACAGGGCACGGAACATGAGTTCAAAGTCTCAGATAAGGAGTTTGAAGGCAAAATTGAGCAAAGCGACAAAGAGGCAAAAGAGGAAAAAAGAGCAAGATCTTCTTCGAATCTTGGCTGAAGCCTTTGTGGCCTAGCATAGCACCTCATAGAGGATCTCCAGCCCAAATTTCAAGAAATTTGGGGCAATTTTGGTCACATGGCGAATTTTTGGTCACAACACAGGTTTTTTCTCCCGCGCGGTGCTTAGGATTGGGAGCTCCAAATCACAAATGGCTTGAATTTTTGGATTCAACATGAAAAATCATGCCTGCTAGTGCATGGACAAGAAATTTGGGCATGATTTGAGTCTCTAGGAGGTCAAAAACACTCAAAAAATGACCTATCTGCCCCTATTTTGACACAGAGGAAGAAGTCTTGGGAGAATGAAGTTTTGGAGGGGCAAATGAGCGCCAAATTCAGAAATTCTACTTGGGTTGGAAAGTAGACAGGTCATGATTTCCAACAAGAAAAATTGGGCACAATTTGGAATCCTGTAGGTACCTCAAAACAACCTCCAAAGTGGCGCAATGCATATAGAGAAAAAGGCCAAAATCTCTTCCGCTTCACGACATTTCGACTCATGACTTTCTCCAAATGGACCCGCTCATCTACACTACACTTTTTCGGCACCTAAGGCAAAATTTAAAGTATTTCCACTAAAGGTTGGCTTCTATACAAGTGGCAAAGGAAGGCGAACAGACACCCAAGCCGTTTGTCATTTTTGTAATGCTGAACTTATAACTAATGGTTGGCTTTCCACTTCCACTTTGTAATGATTCGAAAAACTCCCCAACTCTTGGTCGTTCTATTTCCTCATGGCATAGTGTATTTATTGTATGAAAACCATTTGAAAAGGGTTGGTTGGTTGTAATTTTTGGGAGACTGTGGGAGAGAAACTCAGTTCCTCATTGTATATTTTGACAGAGAATTAATGAAAGGCAACGACTCTGGTTCATGAAATTATTGTGGTTGTGAGTGTAGCAAATGTGTTCTCTTTATGTTTCATATGTATTTCCTTATGTTTCATATTTCATTCATATTCATTTCAGTGAAATTTTCTAAGTAAGATAAGGTAGAATTCATGTTTATTGCTCTGCCTGTGGCAAAGTTTCACGTTCTGTTTCTTCTTTTGTTGAAAAGGATTCATGTGTTCATGCCCTTTTCACCCTCCTAAACAATCTTTCCATTTCACTTGATTTCAAATTTAATTGTTAGAATTTCTACCTGTCTTGCCTCACAAAGTAATCTATGCCTTTTTGTTAAATTCTCCACTCATTACTATTCGTTGTTCCCATACATCCCAGAAACTCAGTCATTTATCAAAAATTGTCTATTGTATCCATATTTATTTACTAGCCTAAAATCAATATTCACTGTAAGTCATATCAGACCATATTGTTTATCTATTCACTGAGCGTGACTTGGAGAGAGCCCTCTCCTGTTCTGGTAGGGCTAGCTACCGGACTGAGCGTGGTTTGTGGTTAACCTGAATTTTTCCTTCCTTTAGCCTAAGGCAGATTTAGGTGCTAACAGATCTGATGTTGTTGTTGTAATTCATGTATGAATGATTATTTTGATGTATAACTAACCATTTTCTTATATGATATAAATTTGATTTCATTAAAATGCTTTATCTATATGTTGATATGTATGCCTGAATTGGTTGATTTGAAGATTTGAAGATCATCAGGAGTTGCAGAGAGTCTGAACCCTACTGGAACTACCCAAGCTAATGAAATCCGGGTATGTTCATCCTTGCATAGTTCATTTATTTAAGCATGTTTCTTGAGTTGTATGTGTGTTTCTTGCTGTAGATTTCTCTTGTTCTGTTGGGGTTTTGACCCAAAGCGCTAGGGTACTTATTCCTGTAACACCTGCGATGCCTCCTGGTGCATCTAGGACAAAACATGGCCAAGGCTCTTTCTGTTTCCTCTTGCTTCCTTTTGATATTCATGGTGTCCAATTGCAAGGCAAGGGTTTGCAACATCTCACTTTTGAAATCTTCCAGCATATTTCCAATTTCACCCTTGATGGATGAGTTGAAAGATGATGTATTGCCCATAGGTTGACTACTCCTACCCTTTTTCTTGGTTTCCCTAGAATGGTTTCTAAAGATAGTCTTGATATCCTCATAGGGAAATTGGTAGATATCACCTCCTACTAACAAGTGTAAGGTATCCAAAAGATCTTCACTTACTCCTCGAAGAAGGATCAGCTTTAGTGAGTCGGGGTCAAGTGTGCACCTAGACCTTTTGTGACTAAGCTGGAATCTTTCTTTATAGTCTTCTAAGGATTCATCCCAGCCCATGTTTATCCTGAAAATATCTTCTTTAGTATCCTTTTACCTACAGTAGTCCCTATATTTGTTGTTAAAATCCTGCTACATCTGGGCCCAGGTTGTGATGCTATCTCTAGGTAAACCCATGAACTAGTGCAATGCTACATCCTTGAGGGTAGATGGAAACAATTTTAACTTTTTCTCATCATCTGTATAATCATAGGTTTGGCATATAAGAGAAAACTCAAATACGAATGTGTCAGGGTCCTCTATGGTTAGGCCATGGAAATGAGGTAGTGTAGAGGGGCTTATATTCTTCATCTTAGTGTTCCCATTAGTTTCCCTAATGGGGAAGGCACCCTTTATTCTCTCTCTATTTCCTCTGTCATTTTGGTTTTCAGCCACTGGTTCAGTAGGAATGGGTTCCTCTTCTTCTTCTTCCCCTGTAGGTTCTTTAAATATGTCAGTTTTCTCACCTAAAGGTTCCTCCAGTTCATAGGCACTGAAGGAGAGATAAGGTTCGTTGTTGGATGCAGTGGGGGTATTTGGCAACAATTTCCCTAAACTATCCCTATTCCTACGAGGAATGAAAGGAAATTTTTTTGGGTTGTTTTTTGTAAGACTTTTTTAGCTGGAAAGTTCTTTGTAAAAATGAAATTGCTGATTGAATGAAAACTACTAAAAGAAAGAAAAGTTACTTGTTGAATTGAAATTATACTTGCAGAATGGAAAGGAAAGCAGATAATGACAACTGAAAGAAAGGAAGCTACTAGATTACTTTTGCAGAAATAAACTAGTGGTAGAAAATTGAAGACTAGAAATAGAATAAAAGAAAGGAATAATCACATTATACTCAAACACCTCCCCAGTAGCACCACCAAAAAGTCATGAGTGCCAGTATTGCAGCAAGGATGCTGCAACTCCTGGGCTACCATCTTTACTTATCAACTTGGGGTTTGTAAAAACATGTAGGTGACAATTCTATATTCACAAGTAAAAGTGAAGGTCCTAATTTTTGTCACTGTTCACCTGGTGTGACACCCTAGGGGTTCCAAGCCAGACTTCTATAGAGTTAGGAGAAGCTTAATTATTTGATGGAAGAAGAGAAAATTTATTCTAAGAGAGCTACTCTATTGCAGTAATGAAGAGAACAACATGTAATGCTAAATCACACCTTATCCTAATTAATCATTTAAAGAACTATGCTAAGTAGAATTGCTAAATCAACACTAACCTAATGCTACGATCTAAATTACAAAAGTAAAGAGCATAAAGCCATACTAATGCATAAGCAAGGAAACTAAACTAAATCTGTTTTCATTTTTTTTGGCTTTCTGTTGTTTTTGATGATTGGACAGTGTTGGAGTCTGATTGAATAACCAAATCAAAGCTTAGGAGTGGCAGTGTTTAAATGATATGCAGAACAAAGTTTAGGAAGGAGTCAAGCGAAAGAGAAATCGAAGATCAAAATTAGTGGAAGGGAGACGTAACGAAGCAACAGTGCATAGGAACTGTTGGATTAGTTGGATCAACGAACAGGACTAACGAAAGATGAGTGGCAAAGATCTTATCGTAGGAGATTTAGTGAATAGCTGGATGGATCGATCAACAAACATGATTAACGGAAGATGAGCAACGAAGATCTTATCATGGAGGTTAAGTGAATAGATGGATGGATCACATCAACGAACAAGATTAATGAAATATGACCAACGAAGATTTTATCATAGAGATTAAGTGAATAGATGGATGGATCACATCAATGAACATGATTAATGGAAGATGAGTGACAAAGATCTTATCATGGAGATTAAGTGAATAGATGGCTGGATCACATCAATGAACATGATTAATGGTAGATAAGCGATGGAGATCTTATCACATAGACTAAGTAAATAGATGGATGGATCGCATCAAGTCATGTGTCGGCAGAAGGGTCAAAAACATGTGGAATGATGGAGCGGCCTTCATAGGTGGTAAGTAGTTTCTCGCGCACCCTCAAAGCTATAAGCAAAATTCATAAATTTTGCGCGATTAGCCTAAGTGGGTGACATTTAGCATGGGAAAACCACTTTTCTCGCATGCTCTTGATCTGATATTAGTCGTGCAAGAATCCATGCGAGATTGCATGATAACTGTTGGATCAATCGAGACAGATCGACGACAGAGATTTTCCAAGCTAGTTAGTGAGCAGGTGACACAATAGCCATTGGATCAAGCAAAACAGATCGATGGTGGAGATTTGGAGTGCATAAAGTCAAACGTTGAAATTAATATGTCAGCTATGCGATACGCGGTTAATGGTGATTGGCTAGGTTTGTTATGGATTGGACGGTAAGGAAATTACATGGTTATAATCCGATTAAGATGTGATTTCTTAGCTTCTTCTTAAGCATTTCATCCTCAAGGAAATGAGATATGTGTGAGATATTATTACAGAAAGAGACAGATGGAGAAATATGAAAATAAAATGAACCAAGTACTGAATCAAGACAACAAACTCCAAAGCTCACGCGATAACTAGAAATATGCGTTTTTGGGGTTACTAAAGGGTCTCTTTCTCAAGTCATGGTCCTAGAGGGAGGAGGTGAGGCCGAGACACCTGCTGACAACCTTATGGTGATCTTTTTCTCCTTTCTATCTTGCCAACTAAAAGAAGTCACAAATGGAAGAAAACTTAAACACAACCAATCTATTGTACACTGTTGTATGGAAATGTGGCTACTTAAGCAAATGAATGATTAAACCATGAATCTATTCTAGCATACATGTACAATAAAGAGGAGCCTTGGCTACTAGGGTTGGGCCCTAACCCAAGATCTTAAACCCTCTAATTTAATTCAATGTTGGCTCAAAACAAAACTCATTATTATTATCAAAACCATGGATTACATCAAAAACTTTCACAAGTCTTGCGGCTTGAAAATAGATTAAAGTTTTACAATAAAAAATCTGAATCCTACTGAGGTCCTAGGCCTCTATACTTATACATCTGAAGTCTCCAATGAATTATTTAAAATTAGGGAGGCTCAACTCCCAAACTTGAGATAAACGGGTGCTTTGACTTTCACTTGCTTGGCTGCCTTCTAGTCCTCATGATTTGGTTGTTTGCACTTTGAGCTGATGGAGGAATATTCGAATGGAGGGGTAGTAAATGACAAGGATTTACCTCCTATAATTCCTCTCCTTTGTCCCATTAGAGTTTTGACCAATTTCTTTGCCAAAATTTCTTTCTTTTATCCTTAAATCTTGCATTAAATGCACATTAGACCACAAAGAAAAACATCCAACTCTAACTCATCTCATAAACAAAATATATTAAAAGTATGCAATAAGTTGTGAGAATAGTTGGTTTGACTAAGCGAGGAGTTGAATTAAGGCCCATATAATTACCCAATGATGAGGCTCATCAGCTTTGACTAGGGCATAACCTTGTTTCTCCAATATGTTATACTTCAGCTCAACATCCCTTAACACTTAGCTGAAAAATGCCACAGGCTGCTCACACACCTCATTATTTTTCTACAACATAACAAATGCCCCTATATCTTGGGAGGAAAAAGAAAATATAAAAAGGGTGTTAGATAGTCTATATTGACTAACACAAGTTCTTCAGCTAAAGCTTTTTTGATCCCAAGGAATGATTTTCGGGCTTCTGGGGTCCATTTTACCTCCTTGTTCTTCTTCAGCATCTTAGTGATCTCCTTCACTATCTCAGCATAGTTTGGCACAAATCTCCTCAAAAAAATTATTTTTCCCAAGAACACTTGAATATCTTCCTTATTCCGGGGTAATGAGATGTTGTGAATGGCCTCCATTATTTTAGGGTCAATCCTTACTCTTTCCTTTACGACTATGTGTCCAAGAATCTTTTCCTCGCTTAGAGCAAACTGAGACTTTATGGTATTCAAAGACAACCCATACTTTTTGAATTTCTCAAATGTAAGACTTAGCTTCTCAAGGTGTTCTTCATCTATCTCTGAAAAAATAGTGATATCATCTAAATAGATAACCAAAAAATTGTCTTATTCTCCCACAAAAAAGTGTCCATGACCCTTTGAAAAGTGGTTTTGACATTAATCAGGCGATAGGGAATTCTTGCATACATTAATTTCCCATAGGGTGTGGTAAAGGCAGTCTTCTTCTGATCTTCTAGGTGTACAACAACTTGGTTGTACCAAGAGAAGCCATCCATCATATACATCCTTGTTTACCCTACCACATTCTATAAAATGTGGTCCACCTTGGGTAGGGGGTAGATATCTTTCAACAAGGCCTTGTTTAGGTTTCTGAAATTGATACACAACATTATTTCCCCATTCTTCTTTCTGATTGGGAACAATTTGGAAAACCAATCTAAGTACCCCAGAGGTAAAATGGTTTTAGATTGTAATAACTTCCTCGCCTCTTTTTCAATAGATGGAAGTATTAAAGGATTAATCTCTCTAAGATTTTGTTTGTAATGTTGCAACCCTCCCTTTAAAGATATATTTTTCTGGATGATGGTGGTATCAAAAGTTTTCAAATCCTTATAAGACCAATCAAATACATCCATGTAATTCTTAAACATGTGAAGGTATTTCTGCTTTTACTCATTAGGGATTTATTTTTCCAGTTTTATCACCCTTGAGCCTTGGTATGTGCCAATGTTCTGATCTTCCACTTACTCATTGAATTCTTGCTTGGATGACTTGGCTTCCACATCATTCAGATTGAAAAGCCTTTCTATTGGGATCAGCCCCTTGGGGATAGTGTTTCCTTTCAACTGTATGATTTTTTTGTCAAAAATGGTTTCTTCCCAATTTTTCTATCGTTCCTCTATCAACTCCTCATCCTCTTATTTGATCAAGGAATTGTAGAAATCCCCTACCACCTCCATGAAGAGTTTTATTTTTTCTTCATACTCAAACACTTGCCAATGTTTGATGTTGTCTAGTACTGAGGGTCTGTATCAGACATCAACTTCATACCTCAACAATGGATTTTGGGGAGCCTTGAAGTTACTTGCAACTACAACCAAGGAATAAACCATCGTATTTTCCTCTCAGGGAAGAAATTGAATATTAAAACCAAAGAAAAAGTTGATAATTAGATCCCATACCTCATTTTGATAAGTCCTTAACTATGTTATTTTAGCCTAGCATTGATTCTTAATCTATTTGATCACCAACTTGAGTCCCCAAATACATTTAGGCACCCAATATTTATCTTTATTGTTTCCTGTAGTCCCAACAACAAAGCTTCATATTCAACAACATTATTTTTTTCTTCATACATTAGTTTGAAAGAAAGAGTGATTAGTCTACCTTCTAGAGACATCAACAATACTCATACCTCATTACCTTTCCTAGAACAAGCCCCATCAAAATAAAGTTTGCAGACTTTATCACATTCCATGGGTTCTTGATCTAGGTGTGCAAAACATTCGACATGTGTCTCTTCTAAGATCAAATCCCCCTCTTCTAGTAATAGACAAGGGACGTCTGTCTCTTTCCCATACAAGGGTGCATTTTTTGAACAGTTAACTTTTGTGACAATATTCACAAGTCTTGATTCTCTGTATAGCCTACATTCTTGTCCACCAAAAATAGGGATAGTGGCATAAGTCAAATCCAATTTAATGGATCCTCCAATACTAGACCCCCATGATTTGGATAAGAACATCCCAAACCTTGCAGGGATGTTTGCAACCAAAATATCCATAACTACACTCTTCATAGGAATTTGTGCCAAATTCACCACCAAATATTTGATCAACCCCAAGTCTTTCACCATTTTGGAGTCAAATGAGTAAATTTCCTTGTATGGTTGCATTATTTTCAACCCCAACTAACATCAACTTCAAATTATGGGAGGCCCTGAATTAAGCATGCAATTGTGCATAAATAGATCATGAATTACCAAAGTCACATAAAAGGGGGTTGTAGATGAGTCTTTCTCTTCAACATGGCATTTAGAAATAACCATGGGCCTTTCTTCTTGTATATTTAGGTTGTCTTGCATAGGGGTCATGGTAGGTGGGTCAAAAAACTAATACACTTGTGCTTTGTAGCCTATTTGTCTCAATAGCTCAAATAACGGGACACCAATTTTAACTTTTTTAGCTCCTTTTGGAGATCAAACATAGAGGGATACTTATCAACATATAAAATATCAACAAACTCCTTTACTTTATTATAGATTGGTTGGGATGATGGAGGGGATTTCTCTGATTTTGAAACTTTAGGATTATGAGGGATAGGGGTGGAGGACTCTTTCTTCTTATATGAAGGATGATATAGAGGCTTCTTCCCTTTTTTTGGTGGTTTGGCAAGATTGGAGGTAGAAGGATCTTCCCCTTGGTCCCACCCTCTAGATCTCTTTCTGTAGGACCTAAGGTCATATTTCTTATGAAGCTAAGCTTGCATGAAGTTTTCAAGCTATGTGAAGTAGTCATCAATCTCTCTATCATCCAAAGGGACATTTAATTCCTCTCCTCCTTCCAAAGGAGCATTCAATTCCTCTCTTTCTTCCTCAACTACTTTAACATCATACTCCTCTCTAGAGAGAGAAGAAAAGTGGTTGTCTTAAGCTTCCATAGATTCTTCAGTTAGCTCCTCTGGGCCATCCTCCAAGTATACGAGAGGCTAAATGTCATATTACTATTCCTTTCTTTCTCTCTGCAGAAGTTGCAATGAATGTCTCCTATATTGAGGATTGACATTTCTATTTGGGGCCAGAAGAGTTTGTCTAGGTGGATTTTTATTTTCCAGCTTCATCTTTACAAGCTTATTAGACAAGCCCTTAATTAATTTGTTCATTTCTTCTAGCTTCTTCTCTTGAGTTTCCCTCCCTTGACCTAAAGAGATAGCTTCCTTTTTTTGTATCCTCCTGTCAAAATACTTAGGTGAAGTTAGATTCCACTTCATTTGCATCAATCTAAATTAGATCAAGGGTGCAAGAGTTTCTCTCCCTGAGAGTAAAACCAAATTAAGACTCAAAAGCCCTAGCAAAAACCACCTTAGCAACAACTTGTAGTGGTTTCATTTCAGTAGGCTAACTATTATAATTTTGTTAACCTTTCAATGAATCAACAACATCCTCATTATGTTTCTTCTTCATTCCATTAAACTTTGTGAGGATGTATCCAAAGTCTCTTCTCTCACCACATTTTAGCATGAACACATTCTCCATTTCCTCCCATGTAGTAATTGAAGCATTGGGTAAGGCTTTGAACCAATTTATGGCCTCCCCATCTAGTGATTTGACAAAGAGTCTTAAAATCACATCTAGGTGCTTCACATTTTGGTTTTCTACAAAGGCGTAGAAAGTGTCTATATGTTTTTGGGTAGAGATTTCATCCTTTCCAGTAAATCTTGGTAGCTTTTTGAGATAATCTTGAGGCATGGCATTCATAGGTTGAGGTAAATTGAGAGGAGCATACCTATTAAGAAGAAAACCAAGGACGACCATATTTTTCAAAGGAGGAGGTGGTAAGAGATTTATCACAGGCCTTTGCTCAAGAACTAGTTGAACTATGTTTGTCGGAGGTCGAGCCGGAAAGCTATTAACACTCAGTGTTGGGATATCTTCAAGTATATCTTTAACTTCTTTAGTTTCTAGAAAAATGAGAGAGGTGGATGATGGAAGAATATGAGGAGCTCCTTCATCTTGATCTCATGAGAAAAATGGGCCAAACAATGAATAATTCTCTTTTGTATATTTTAGGGCTTTGGAAGAGGGTTCACGATGATTTATTATTGCCTTCTACGAGCTATTTGATGATATCTTTGGAACAAAGATCCTAACACTTGGAGTGAATGGTGTTTTCTCCTTCCAAAAGCTCCTCGATATTGTTCTTTTTGGGTCAAACATAGGAGGGGTATTCTGCTGGCTTGTACTAGAGTTGGTATGAGGCCTCTTGAAATCTGTGTGAAGAAAAAAGGGAGTCGCCAAGGTGAGAGATATCCAACCTTGCACTTCCATTTCTCACCTATTAAAATGAATCAAAAATAGTTATTTTCTAGGGACAACTTTTCAATTTGTCCCTGAAAATGTCGCTACATGATGTTGTGGCTAGAATTAGCCTCCTAGATAGGCCCCCAAGTTGGAGGAAAGACCAGTGCCTAAGACATCCTAAATGAGTGCTTGTAGGTTTTCAAGATTTGTCACGCACACTCAACATTCAATATGTCATGCAATAGGGATGATTCAGAACCCTCCCCAAGAGGAAACATATAAAAATCTAATGAAAAATTAACTCACATAAAAATCAATGCAAATCTACAATGGCCTTCATCACTTGGGTCTGTAGCTTAATAATTCATTGTAGTATATTGGATTGAAGAGTTAAACAAGAAGGAAATGTAATGCATAGGGATTATCTCTAACAATCCTATGTAGTGAAAATCAGAGTGAAATAGATTAAGAAGAGATGAAGGATGAGATGCAAAGATACATAATGTTCACTTGAAGGATTTAATTTCCATGTCTATACAAGCATTATACATGAACATTTGACTTCAACAAGTCCATAAATTCATGAGAAAAACATCTAGAAACTACTTATGATTTAATATGAGAGGAAAATGGAGCACATATGGAAGTAGCATAGAAAGAACACATACTACAAACTTAGGTGAGACGGAATAACCAAAAAATTGTATTAATCTTCAACATAGCAACAATCCATCAGCAACACACAACGCTTCTCTATTGGAAAGAAAAAAATTCAAAAAATTTTTGAACCTTCTTAAAATATCATCTAATTATCTTTATAGGGCCTCTGAAGAAGAACTTGTTACAAAAATATTCTTTCTTGATTTTATTATAGGGAGTCATCATATCAAAATTAAGCATGCTTTGTAGCATAACTATTTGGAACAAAAACTGTAACTAACTGAGAAATAAAATATTTACATAGGAGTAAAAATAAAAGTGTCATGATCGATACAATCTGCAATATCTTCAGTTTTTCTTGGTAGGAGGTGGAGGTTGCATTGTGGGGTTGATGATCTAGAGCATGAGAAGATCAATGAATTGCTAACATATTTGCTACAATACCATATTTGGGAGGAGATTGAAAGAAAAACTGATATGAGATATTTAGATTTGTTAATTGTGAATAGTCCAGCTTGGACCTTAATAAACATTTTACCAACCCAAGATTCTGGAAGTCCTTATTGAGATACCATTTTTCTTCCCTTTAGAGTGGAAATCTTCTCATGGGAGGAGTCTAGTATTCTTTTGGCCTCTACCAGTCATTGTCTGTATTGATATCAACTGTTTAGCTCCCTCAATTACCAACAACTGGGAAATCCTACCATTATTAGTGATTCAGATTCCTCACTGAAAGTAGATATTCGTTGTCACTACCGTAAAACATTCTTCAGTTTTGACTCTAGCTTCCTCCTTTCAGATAATCTTATTCACATCCATGATGACACCCACTCCATCTACTACATCAATAGGCCTCAGTTCACTGAGTACCCTCTAATTTTCAAACGTGATGAACCTTTGACTCATCTGGGAATTATTTATTTCATCATCCTTAGCTAATAGGAAGAATTTGTCAAAGTCTTTAACCATTGTTTTCTGCTCATGCATCATGGTTATGAATTCCTAGTTCCTCCCACTTTCTTCAATTGTTTCATCCCATACCAGCTTCTAGCCTACAACGGTGACATGTTCCCTTTCAACTTACTCTTTAGGTCTAAGATATCTAATTTAGCTTCATGTATGTCCTTGCTGAGGATCTTAGCATTAGCCCTATTGACCTCTACTTGTTTCTGCTTTTGGGTTAAGTGTTTCTTGGCATGCTCTAGATCTCTTTGTACTCTTTTCAGTTCCCCTTCCAAAAGATGAAGTTCAATAAGGCTCTTGGTAAGTTGTCTAGTAGGGTTTCGGGGATCCTCAGGAATGATGAATGCACATATATGCGAGTCAATCATTTGTTGCAACTCAACTATCTTCTTCTCGAGGGCTACAACCTCATTAT
This sequence comes from Pinus taeda, assembly GCA_000404065.3. Taxonomy (NCBI): domain Eukaryota; kingdom Viridiplantae; phylum Streptophyta; class Pinopsida; order Pinales; family Pinaceae; genus Pinus; species Pinus taeda. The sequence continues at coordinate 123,260 of APFE031569758.1, forward strand.
TCTTGTCAATGATCTCATTGGCTGGGATATTTTTTTATGGATATAGATGTGCTAGCTCCTTGGGTTAGACATGCTCACTACCTCACATATTTATCTTATTCCTTACTTCCTGAATCTCTCTTTGATAACTATTGATTAGAGCCTCAAAATATGACCTATCTTAAGGATTCACCCCAAGATTTACCACCATCTCCTTGAAGATTTCAATTTGTATGTGAAGGGAATGGGAGTTGGATTTTTCTTGCTTCAAGTTATTTTTAGCTTTCTCCAGTAGTGTTTCTTCCTTTCTAATGGTCAAGGTGTTCTTATATAGCTCGTTGTGCAACATTTCCCAACCTGCCTATGGAAATTGATTTTGTGTGGGAGGGGAACACTTTCCAATTTCAAAGACACATCCAGAGTTTTGAATTGTGAACATGAAGGAAAAGACTAGGCTTGAGGATGTTTCAAGGGGAATTTCATTTGGTTCCTCTCCAAATATATTACAACCAGCATCTTGGTGTGATATGGGGTTGAAGGAGATGTTATTTTCTACTAGATATCCTCCTTCACTTTCTTATTTCTTTCTTCAATTGTCTTTCGAATAGGTCAACTTGATCCCATGACTGATGTACTAATTGTTGTGCCTAAAAAAACTACCTATGAATAAGATGAGGCAGTGGACTGTGAAAGATATTCCAATGTGATATGAAAGCCTGGTTGGTTTGGACCTGTCTCCGCTACCCTAATTTCCAATTCTTCTTCCTTTGTTTATTGAGTCTTAGCCCTTTTAGGTGAGAGTGCATATACCATCTCGATATCTCCAGTATGGACTACGAGCCTATTTTTGGCTTTGTCTTTAGGTGTCAGACTCATAATCTCCATATTTGTATCAAGAGGCCATGATTCCATGTTATTTTTCCATTACGCCTCAGGTTTAGACTCATGTAAATAAGTTGAAGCCTTTATCTTTTCTCTCCTTTGAGAAATGGCACAATGAGGGCCATAGTGGCAAACCTCTCCTAGGCCAAATTTCATCACTTTGAGCAAGGCCTCAACTGCCTCAAAGGCCTACCTAGAATTAACAAAAAAAAGGCCCAACATGATTTCTTAATTTGAAAGGATGTCCCTTATATGCAGGGACGAAATGAGGTTGATCTGTATATAGACTCCGCATAATGAATTGTAAAGAAACTATCCTCATAGGCATGAAAATAGGTATGTGGTAGGGGGGAGGCTCACACCCTTAAATTCAAATCTCTATGTGGTCTTCAAAAATATATGAATCCCCCACCATGGTGTCCCTGCTGAGATGCAGGAGTCCTTTCTATTGGGGGAGAACTCTGGGAGGAGACACACCATGAATGATCCTATATGTAATGGAAATATAGGTGGAGGTGAATTGTGAATAGTTCTCGAAGTCTGGTATTTTTCTGACAACAACATCCCAATCAAAGACCAAGTTTCTCTTCTTATCCCTAGAGACCAAGTTGAGGCCTAGACATTAAAATTTTTAAACATTAGAGTACACAAAAAGATAAAATAATAAGGAGTAGTATCTAATGTATGAAGTGGTGGAGAAATGGTGCATTTGGAATATGATGGCTTCAGACAAGTAAGATGGAAAATTAAGAACATAACTAGGCTACAACACTTTCTTAAGGAAGCCCAAGGTGGATCTGTTGGCTATGTTGGCATCCTATTCTCTCATTAGGTGAGTAATGATAGACAAGATAGGTTGGACGGGCTTTGCGTAAAGGGTGATGGGGAAGCTATCAGTAATAGGAAAGGCTTGTAGCCTAGGATCTAGAATCATTTGCAAGAAGGGTTTCTACTCAGTGGTTGGGAGAGTAGAATAATAATACATCAAGGTGGTCTTAGTGAACATCAGAAGTTCAGAGGGAGAAGGGTACACCAATTCTCCCTTAATTATATCTAGAGTTATTTCTAGGATTTTGACCCCTTCAGAGGAAATGAAGTAGTTAGTTGATATAAGCTACTTCCAGCAAGGAGACAAACTCTGGGAAGTAATGCAAAGAGGGTGAAATCTATTATTACAACCTTGAGTCCCTCCCACCTCACCTAGTTTCCAAACATATCAAACCGGAGGTCATCCAACTTGTAGGAGAAAACTGGGTTTGCAATTTGTGCTTCTAGGTCCATGAGGGGGTAAAGACTTGACAAAGGCTTGTGCTCATGGATTTTTGGACCCCTTGGGGTTTTTGATTGCTTTGAGGTTGTCATTTTTTTATTTAAATTATTAACATGAAAAAATCACAGAGTACAGGTGAGAAGGTTACTCGGTCACTGTAGAAGAGGCTGAAATCGACATTGGGATGAGTTGCCAAGATGATGGGGTGCACAAACAATATTCTTTGTAGGTTGCAGGTGGGAGGATCACTGGGAAGTAGTGAATAAATTCTAAAAATTTGAGCGATGGAAGGATTTTTATAAACAATGAGGCCAAAGGTTGGGTGAGATCATGATGACAACATGGAGGATGGACACGTGTCATGATGAGATTAGACGATGGCAAGTGGAATGGTGGAAAAGAAAGGGGGGGGGGGAGAACATGAGTTACCATTGAAAATTTGAAATTCTCTCTTTCTATGTGAATCATAGTGCCAACAGGTGAAATACGCCCAACAGCATGGGCCCCACCCTACTCTAGAGGTCAAATAGTAGAAAGACAAACCTCTCCTCTGCCCCACCCCCCCCCATAATTAATCTCTACTGTTAGATCAAATTTCTAATAGTCCACTCTAGAGGGACAAAGAAGCTTAACGTCTGGGAAATTCGGCCCTCTCGAATACTTTCAGAAGGTGGTAAGGCAGATATGAGTAGTGATGTACCCAGAAGTTACACGATATTTAACTAGTGGACCCTTCATCAATGCTTTGGCTCCTTTCTCTTATCCTTTATCTTTTCTACTTCATGGGACTAGGGGCTATGACCGCATGCCAAAATATTGGAAGCCCCCGACCTCGTAACATTTTAAGAGACTTCTCATGAAAACTTTCGATATCCGATCATCGATATGGGTCCCACAAATTTCTTATTTTCTTGATATCAGTCCTTGACATTTTAACATGAGATGGTCACTCCTTTAACTTTCCTGATATTCTGAGGTTCCGAGGCCTGATATGAAACCTCGGAGCCTCTCATTTGCCACCACATGTAGAAGGGGGAAGAGAGAGAAGAAAGACATCCAAGCCTCCAAAATCTCTCATTTTCCTTTTATTTGAAGTTTTCTCCCTTGCCTTTAGGTACTTAATCTCTTCTCAGACCCCCCCTTTTCAAAAATGAAATATGTTGCCTTGTCTCATGAAAAATAGGGCCTCTCAAGAATGAATGCAAGAGGGGTAGATTAGGTGACAATAACACCGATATGGCTGAAGTCAACGGCAAGATAAATAACCAACCAATTTCCATTTTAATCAATTCCAGAGGTATACATAGTTATTATAATTATATTAAAATAAAATATCATTATTAATTCTTTATTTAAAATAATAATCACTATAAGTAAAAAATAAATTTATTAACTATTAAAAATTAAAAATTATTATGAGCCGACAAGAAATATATTTCCTTTATATGACTATTAATAAGCTAGTTATTAATGATCATACATCTCAATTGTGGACAACAATTCCCTGATGATGGACTCACCTAGAAAGTTTTGAACGTTGGATAAAAAGCAAATAACAGGTTCTTCCATATATTTTTTAAAATTAGTGCACCTTTATGAACTCACTTTTTCTCATAGTCAAACATTGTACACTATGGTTTTGATTGTCAAAGATAGTATTATTTGGGAAAATAAGCTAAGAAGTGATTATTATCTACTTTCTAAAGGTAAACATAAAACTTTGGGTTCCTACATCACCCAAATTTTTGTGATAACTAAAATCTAAAAGATGGTATTTGTTGTGAGATTTTTAATTCTAAAATTCAATGAAATAATTTAAATATGGTAAAACTTTACCAAACCCCCTCTTCTTTTATGTCGCTGACTTTATGTTTCTTTTCCATGTTGATAGGTTCTCTTTTGATGATGTGGTAGATATCTTGAGTCCTTAATACTTTGGTTGACATGAAAATTTTGAATATCCTTCGAATTTATTCTTTCCAGTATCTTGAAAATGTATCTCTACTTCCCTCAAGAATATGAGTAAACCTATACCTTCCAAATATTAAAACAATATTGATAATACCTCTATACTTGGAGTAAAAATTAGAGTTTTTTGAATAAGGATTTGTAGTAGTAGTTCACATGAACCTCTATGCAACATTTTATGAATTGATTCATAAGAAATAAATACGACATGCTCAATATTTGCAAATATCCTCTTTTAGACCAATAGTTGATTTTCATAGGAATCATTTCCAATAACAAATGTCAATCACATGGGAGATATTTTGCTAAGAATTTTCGTTGACCAATTTCTTGGTTTTCCAATAAAAAATCAAGTTTAGATTATGCTAGAAACCTGGGTTTTCACAATTAAACTCATGGTAAACTTATGAAATAAAAATGGGTTCAAGTCATACTTTGGTAGTAAAAGTGAGATGGATGAATAGATAGAAGTTCAATCTTCAACATGAATGAATTATGAAGGTTCGAAGAAGGAAATTGGCATAAAACAAGATTTTATGAATGGTATTATGAACAATAGGGCTTATGAGAGGCTTCTTTGAAAATATATGTGACTTGGCATGAAATGGAACTTCAATTCTTACTCCGATGATTGACTTCATGCCATTTTCCTTGATCTCAATCCACCTTCTAGTATTGTAAGGTTGTTGGTGTTGTTGATCAACAATTGAAATGAAAGTTCTAAGGACATTGAGCTTATTTAATGAAATCACCATCAAATGATTTTCCACTTTCCTTGACTTGAATATTTGTATTTCATATTCTCGTGCATAGATTTTCAAAACTTGGCTTTAAAATCACTTTTTCATAGATTTTACTTTTCGGATCCTTGCATGACTTTCAAAAATGTAGCACTTTCCTACTAAGAAGTGATGGTCAACTTAGACCTCCTAGCGATATTTTGTTCACAAAATTTTAATTTTATGTTTTTTTTGGGGTATTCCAAATCCAATTGAAATTTATTTATATGGACACTTCGAAAATAAATTATTTTTCAAAGCGGTTTAAAGTGATGTGCCAAATATGATGAAAAACATCGTTCTTGATCGAGTTATTTGTGAATTTTTTACTAGAACAATAGTCACAATTTAGTGCATAATTTTTGGTTAAAGATCATATCAATGTGATTGAACTTTGATATTAATTTTTTATCTCTACTATAAATAGGTTTTTAAGATCCCTTGATTTGATATCACAAAAATGTTGATAATCAAACCTAGGAGGTAGAGTTTTACTATGCTGATTTTATGACATGCAATCACTAAACGTTTGTTAAAAAAATTACTTGAACTCCAAATTAGATGATTCAAATTATGGCTTAAAATAGACTTGAATTTTTATCTCACTTGGAAACAAGTTTTCAAAAAATTGTGATTTGATATATGAAAAATTTTGATGAATAGTCAAGATGTAGAATTGTCACAATGTAGATTTATGACAAACAATTAGTAATTTGAGCATAGCGTTTTCATACTATGTCGGATTGAGGTGATTCAAATTGGCTTAGAAACTAGATTCCAATGGTTATATCCTCTATAAGGAAAAACTTGTAAAAATATGTCCTTTAAATCCCTCACATCATTAGAGTACTAACTTTTTCCATGGATTTTCTTCAAAAGACCTTATAGTAACTATCTTGGCCACAACGTTTTAGTTTGAGATCCAAACTGAAAAATTCAAAATGGATTGAAAACTATATTTCAAGGCATACTTAGTTTGGGAATTATTTTTAAGAATGGGCACATATGCTCCTCCAAAATAGGATTGTTTTGGTTGCATTTTTCCATAAAATCATCTCAAGATGGGCATTGAACAATAATTTGAATAATTATACATTCAATTTTTTTCTTTAATTAATTCATTTATTCTTTTATACTATCCTATGTTATTTTATAAAATAATTAATTTTCTAAAGTATATTATAATTTCCAATTCATCCATTTTTGTAAATAGATCATAAGTAAACTCATATCCAAGTTTGAAAAATATACCTTCATGAATCCTTGGACATGCGAAATCAATTGATCATATATATATGATGCCAAGCAATGTTGAGAAAAGGAGTGGAACTATGGCCTAATGACTATTTGGATTCTAGAATCAAGTTTTGATGTAATATTTGTCTCCTTGGTTCTTGTCTATTTCATAACATAAAGTTCTTTCAAACGTTTCTCATTGCAATACTGAATGCAAAAGGGATCTTGTGATAAACATGCAAAAGGCATTCATTCTCTGGCTCAAGTTTCTCATATTCATCAAATATGGCCCATGACTTCTTGGTCTCCTCAAAAGGATAACTAGAAGAACCTTATAGATTCTCCTCTTATGGATCCTCTTCATGGATCCTTTGCTCCTCTTCTCTTTTGAAATGAAGATTCATCCCTAAGTACAATTCTAGATTGTGTACAAGGATTTGGGAAGATACTTGTGGTGGCTTACTCTCCTTTACTGAATAAATTATTTAGCATCTTCCTTTTTATTTTGAGAGATCCTATCTTGTAAATGGATTTTTTTGGTTGGAGTTCTTTTTTAGTGGTTGGGAGGTTTTTTATGTACCTCTCTAATACCTACGTCTAGTGTAAGAATAGATAAATGAACATAATTAAAGCTAATCTAACATAAGCATACCAATATAAACATGAATTGGTCTTGTGAAGACTCAATCAAAATGGATGTGTAGGTTCTTAAATATCATCATACCGCCTTCACTCCAAATCCTAAATGTTTATATTGTGAAAATGAAAACATAAATCTTCAAGAAAACTCTCAATCTAGCTCAAATTGAAATGCACTTCGCCAAAAATGACACCAAAAATGTTGGGCTAATTTAAGTGCATAAATTAGGACATAATATTTGTATCAATCTAGGTTTTCATAAACTTAGAATCACAATACAATTTGTAAGGTGCTAGGCAAGATTGACTGTGACATTTTAAGAATAAGTACTAAAGTTAGCTAGTCATGGTCAAAACATAGAATTCTAGAAAAAGTTAAATGGATAAACTAGAAAATCATGAAACAAAACTTAAGCTAATCACATCTCTTGGAAAATAAAACACACATACTTGAAATATGAACACTTAGGATTGGTCATACACCAAGGCTTCTCACACAAGTCATAGTATTTTATGTAATCATGTTCAAAAGCTTTACAAGTTTTCACACTAGAAAACAAATGCTTGTAAATGACAAAAATTGCAAACAATTCTTAAGAGGTTTAATTTGATGGTTTGATAATGTAATAATTCCTTTCCACTAGTAAACAAACACTCTGGTAGTTGTTTATCCAATCTATTAAAATTAACCTAACACTATTTAAAGAGTGTAGAAATCACTATGGCCTTTTCCGCTTGTGAGAGAGAAAGTGGATGGACACTCAGGTAGTCTTTTACTCAACCCATTAGTTGGTGTATACTTAAGTCATTGGCTTAATCTAAGAAATCAAGGAATGATTAATTAATCTAAATAAACAAGGAACTGTGATACTTGTTGATGCAACACCAAGTGAAAAAATATGAGAGAGTTAGGGCATTTTCCACTAAGAAAGGTAGTGGATGACACTCTTGGTCCTCCAATTAACTAATTAATTAGCTTTGTCACAATGGGAAACCATTATATGATAATTATATTTCATGAATAGTACTATAAACAATAAAATATGGACAACAATGTGTATTAAAATATGGAGAACAATTTCATATGCAAACTATAAGTATAATAACATATAATGACAGGTATGAACAAGACAATAGAGAATACATAAAAATGAAAAGCTATAAAGTATGAACATGAAAGGAAACAAATATGACCAAAATCTACCAACATATGCAAGATGAACATCAAATTAAATGGAGTGTATAGGCTTAGATTGTGGCGGGCATCCATGCCTTAGCAATCACATTGGTAGACTACCAATTGTTGGGAATCAAAAGAGTTGCATATATTATATGAAATAAAGTTGAAGAAAATATTCAAAGATGAAGTCTAAGTCTCACCAAATATTTCTTCAATGTTTTCAAATGACAAACTTTCTTAGCCAACATTGTTTGCTTACTTTAATAAGAAAAAATGAAACTAAAACCTAAAAATCCTCCTTGCTAATTATGGGCTATCTTGAGATTGTAAATAGGTAAAATTGACCTTATGTTGGGCTCAAGTCATGAAGATAATTAATAAAAGTTATATTTTAGTGAAAATACAAAATTACCCTATGTTTTTCCTATTAGAATGGGCATATTGACTGTGCATCTCAAGGTTAATCATGGTTGAATGGATAGGCATTCATCCATCTTGGGATGTTGGGTGACAAACCCATCTTGTATATTTTTCCTAGGTGGCTTGCATATTTGAGAATGAATCATCAATTACGAGATTTATTGTTCCTATAACTATGTTTTGCAATGTAATTATTAAAAAAAATAAAAAAATTACCAACAAAATACCTTGGGGAATGTATTTAGTAGGGAAAATATAACAAAAAGGTATCAAAAGCAATTTGAAATGGTAAACCATAGAAAAATTAAGTCATAATAAAGGATTGATAATCTTGACTATTAAAATGATAGTTACATTGATATACAAGAAGAGTCTTGCCAAAAATGTTTAGAACATAATTGTTGATGTTGAAGTAGATGACTACTTTGCTTCAACATGCAATGTCAGGAAAGAGTATTGATGATGTAAATTCCATAAATTATTGGGTATGAATCATAGTGATGAGACTATTAGTGTAGAAATTCCCACCCGGTACATGGGGCATTGACCAAAATAGTAAACTACAACTATCACAATGTATGACACATTATGATGTGAAATGGTGTTGAAGTAAAACATCACAGAGCCCGATGAATGTGGTGGGAAATGATGACCCCCATATATACATCCAACGTTCACATTAAAATATGGTAATTTAAACCAATATACCTATTTCCTAGAAAATGAGAGTTGATGTCAACTGATAAATCCACTTGAAGCATATTCAAATACTAAGCCATGATGAGCTATATAGGTCATGGTGGATAAGGTAAATAGAAATATATAGATACTATAGACTTCCCATGGTTGGAAAAATGTGGTGGTGGTGATAGTAAAAAATAATTGAGGTAGGCAAGCCCCTAGAGTCAAATGGATTTCTAGAGGAGTGATAGGTGGTTTCTTTGACCTAAAAGTTTATTTCAACTGAAATATAGTGGGATGGATAAGGATGGTAGAGGGTCATAGATCGAAGCTGATATTGAGTAAATGGGGTGAAAATGTAAGTATTACAACCAGAGTTGACTCAATTCTACTATCAAGTAGTGCATGAAGAACATGGTGAGTGGGGAGTACCTTGCTTCCAAAAAACCTACGTATAGAATCCAAAAGAATATAATGGTGGTTTGGAATGTACAAACATGGAGACAAGTGTCTCAGTGTGTGGTATATTACATGAGGGTATAGGGGAGTAATTATTATATGACAAGGGCCCCATCAACTAGTCTTAGTGTGGGGGTGATGAACAAATGAAAGTTGCACAATTGATCTATTATTGATGGAGGTGTGAGGGGCCAAGTGAGATATGCAGTGACACATTTATGATGGTCAAACTAAGGGGTTCCTAGGGACATAAAAGGGTAGGTTAGCACTAATATGAGAATGAAATGTGCATAAATGGCTTGAAACATGTGAAGAAATTATTCTCAGTGAGGTAATGTAGTACGGATGCTAGTAATGTAAAGGGTTCTACTATATGGTCAATCCATGGGGGTGGAAATAGTACTAAATGAACATAGATTTTTTACCAAGTGAAGGTGGAGGATGTCAGTAGACATGGTCATGCCATGGGATCCTTATGACAAACTTGAAGGGGAGTGAACTAAAATATGCAAATTTATTAGAGAGATAATCTACCATGTCAATTGAAGAAAATTATACCTCAAGCATGAGTGTGTTGCCTTATGTGTAAGGAATATGCATGGGAAAGAAATGGATCTTGCAATTATAAGCTAAAAAAAAAAGATATTGTAACAAGATAACAAGAAAGTATGGTGCACCTGAGTGGAAGACTAGGAGTGATAAGGGCCCTAAGGGACTAAATTCCTTTGTTTGTACTACACATATATCAATTGAATTTGGTGCGAGAGGGGTAAGAAACTCCTTCAAGTGAAAATAAGGAACAATGAAACACATTATCCCAAGGACACTTAGGTGTTGTCATGACTTTAGGGATGTCTTCATTCGAGTGGAAGATATTGGAGAAATTTGGTAGTGTCAGAGACAATTTTTGAAGTAAAGGTTTGCACATGGAAGTACTGATGGATGTATATGCATTCAACATCATGTTAGATTTTGTAGGTCTAAGGGAAGATGAGACAATGTATGTGGGATTTCTCTACACTATGCTAGTTGGAACTAACTTTGGATTGGACAAAGAAATATCAATAACGTAAAATGATGATAAAATGACTGGTATCATTACTCCCATGAAGGATGAAATACAACATATATGCTTGTGATTATGTATCATTTGTACTACATGGCAGGGGAATACCTTTTCATGGTCCATATGGTGGAGGGATATGTTTACCCATAGATGGGTGAAATGGTGTGGTGGGAGACACATCGAGAGTTGTGTCATTCCTCATGTAGTATACCTAGGGGGGATAATATGGGGTACAAAGGGAGGTACCCAAGGGAATAATGTAATAATGGGATGGGCCATAGTAATAAATAAGGTGGTTAACCCATATCATGTAAGAGACCACAAGTAGTTAGTAATAATGTAATGGGCACATCGTATTAGATAGATGGTATTGAGAGAACCATGGTAATGACCCATGGTATTGTATGTATGAGGCCTATATAGAGGCTAGAGACTCCTCATTGAGATATGTGAAAGATTATTGTATGAACAAGCATATATGTAGTATACCTAGGGGGGATAATATGGGGTAGAAAGGGAGGTACCCAAGGGAATAATGTAAGAATGTGATGGGCCATAGACCCGTATCATGTAAGGGACCACAAGTAGTTAGTAATAATGTAATGGGCGCATGGTATTAGATAGATGGTATTGAGGGACCCATGGTAATAACCCATAGTATTTTATGTATGAGGCCTATATCGAGGCTAGAGACTCCCCATTGAGAGATGTGAAGGATTATTGTATGAACAAGCATATGGCTTGTTGAGTGTTCTCCTTCCTTAAGGAGTGAATGTATGGTGTTGCCCTACCTTAAGGGTTTGATCAATAAAGAAGCATTTCTATATTATTATTTATGGGTATATTTGCATTATCTTATATTTTTGGATCAGATTTATAACAAGCGGTATCAGAGCACTTTCTTGGGCAAAGCAAAGATTTTTTATTTTTTATTTTTGCAGGAAATTTTTGAGAGGCGAGTTTGCAGATCAAATGTATAAGTTTTGGTGCAAAATTTGTAAAATCTAATTCCATATCTGGATAGTCCATGAAAAATACTGAGTTTCAAAAAAAAAAAAAACACGAACAAATCGAAGTCTGAATGAAGGAGATATCGCTGATCTAAAAAGTCAGTGGTGTTGCAGACATTTTTTTAGGGTGGCAAGTTTTCAGCGTAGATATGTATGTTTTGGTGCAAAAACTGCAAAATATAATTGCATATCTGGATTCTTTGTAAAAAAATACCCAAGGTCAAAAAAAAAATCAATTGAATCGGAGTCCGGATGAGGGAGATATTGATGATTTAAAAATCAGTTGGGTTGCAGACATTTTTTCTGGTTGGTGGGTTTGTGGCGAAGATCTGTATGCTCTGGTGCACAATCTAAAGAATCTAATTGCAGATCTGGATTATTTGTAAAATAATATCCAAGTTCAAAAAAAAAAAATTAGTCGAATCGGAGTCCGGATGAGGGAGATATCATTGATTTAAAATCAGCTCTTTTTTCAGATATTTCTTATGACAGTGGGACAGTTACAGTGTGGATCTAAAATTTCAGTGCCTAGATCTATATGCTTACCACATGGGAAGATGTAGAACGGTTGTTCCATTTCCAAAAATAGGTCATAATAGGGATTCTGAGCAATATTGACGGAATTGTGGCTCTCATCCAGCCACATGACTAGCACAAATGGAGAAATATTTCACATTGAATCACATCATAGATGATGCGACTAAGTTGAGTGTGGGAATCATGTACTTGGACCACAAAAGATGGCAATGGTGGCAGTGTCATCAAAAATTCCATCCAAGGAAAACTACTTGGTAGATGTTCGAAAAATCTATTTGTGACCACTTTGACCGTAAATCTAATTTTGTGGGTGCTCTTACTAAGCTCGCACAGACAGGCACACAACCTAGCAAAGATTTTATTAGTACAGGAAAGAAGGAAACCAAGAAACCTAAAGGGTTATTTTCTACTAGTATCTCCTTATTGCAGGTTCATGGATTGATTCAGAAGGAGAAGATAATTGTGTCTATAAATCCTAGTTGCAAGCATAATTTTATCAATGTTAATTTGGCAAAAAAATTGCAAGTTCTAGCAAAAGACATTGAAAACATACAGGTTGATAATGAGGATATTCAAGTTTATAAAGATTTGAAGCTTTCTATGGATAAGTACGTGTTGCATTGTGACTTTTATACTTCAGATATGGATAACATGGATGTTGTTTTGGGATATCCTTGGATGGAATCTACGGGCACCATCAATATTAATGTGTAGAAGAAATTCCAGAAGCTCTAGTATAAAAAAAGAAAAAAAAATTTTACATTGCAGGATATTTCCATTAAGACCCAAGCAGAGACCACGGAGGCAGAAACACAAAGCTCTAATGACACTTACACATCAGATGATGAGCCTTTGATGGTTGACAGCCAAACACAAACAGAAAAACAAGTAGAGTCCAAGGAGGTTGAAGCAAAAAATGTTACATCAGATAAGGACTCAGTGGTTGAAGTAATATTGGAAGATTAGAAACAACAACAGGCACCACAACATGTACCAGCTACCAATCAGGCTCCATTAGGTGGTAAATTAAAGAAAGATACACTATTGGTTAAAACTCTAGCATATCACCACCCACATCACCCAACAAGAAAAAAAACAACAAGATGGCAACAAATTAGCTACAAGGACAACAACCCCCACATGGCATGTAGAGAGCGGCGACGATCCGCCTACTATACATCAACATAGAAGATCTATGAGGATCAACTTCCATCTTAAGCGAGCGAGGCACTAGCAAGATCAAGAGTTCACCTTTCTCTTGGATAGCTAGATGCAAGTGCATGGTACAAGTGGACTACTCTTTTGAGTAGATCTTATTATTTGTGTTCTTCCCATGTTTCAGGGACGAAACATGTTAAGGGGGGTGGAATGTAGTATATCTAGGGGGGATAATATGGGGTACAAAGGGAGGTACCCAAGGGAATAATGTAATAATGGGATGGCCATAGTAATAAATAAGGTGGTTAACCTGTATCATGTAAGGGGCCACAAGTAGTTAGTAATAATGTAATGGGCCCATGGTATTAGATAGATGGTATTGAGGGAACCATGGTAATGACCCATGGTATTGTATGTATGAGGCCTATATAGAGGCTAGAGACTTCCCATTGAGAGATGTGAAGGATTATTGTATGAACAAGCATATGGCTTGTGGAGTGTTCTCCTTCCTTAACGGGTGAATGTATGGTGTTGCCCTACCTTAAGGGTTTGATCAATAAAAAATCATTTCTATCTTATTAATTCTGGGTATATTTGCATTATCTTATATTTTTGGATCAGATTTATAACACCTCATGGTGGTCAAGGTACTTAGGGCACTGGGAGAAACCTCAACCTAAGGTAGATTTAGACCTTAGTGAGAGATAGATGGAAAATCAGCGATATGGTGTCAGCAGTATGTGATGATTAGAGAACAAATATAGGTGATATGGTTTTCCTCATCATACAATGCAAAATTGTGAGCCATGTGTGGATTAATAGAGGTAGTGACATAGTAAATGGTAGATAATGCATCGTCATCTTCAATATTGGTGGAATTTATGGCTTTACTATTTCCACATGACAAATGGAAGCCAATGCATCTTGATATCAAGGGAGATTGAGAAAATGATAAGTATAACACCTAATTCATGCACAAATTACACACAATTAGTTACTTCATAAACTCTTATTACATGAACATAAACACTCCATTTTATCTCAATGAAGTGTCCACTATCTTAACCACTTTCTTTGGTACAATTAGTGAAATGGGATACTTTTTTTTTGCCTGATTTTGTCCAATATGGACTCCTATTCTTTAAGTTACACTCTTTTAAAAACTTTATTTATTTAAAATTTAAAATTTTCCTCTTTTCTGCCACGTGGCACCCATGTGACCGCAACCTAACAGAGACTCTCGACTTCTATATTTATATAGTTCCAATGTATACTTGTTGATTATATATATATATATATCTATATATATATATATATTATATATATATATATATATATTAATATATATATATATATATATTAACTTCATTATCCACTTTCACCACAATATGCATGCATACATCTCTCGACTTGGGGATGTATCAACATATATATATATGTATGCAAGTCCCGTACAAACTCAAGGTCCTAGAACTCTTAGGGTTGTCACACCCTATATGCACATATATTTGTTTACTTGACATGTGATCCCAATATATTGATAGGATGAGCCCATATATCTACATGTATGTCAAAACATTTAACTACCATGGTGGGCATACATTATGGGACCCAGGCTTCACGTCAACAATTTGACATACAGGAATTGAGGAGTGAGATCAAAAGTGAATGAGGGTTGACCCCTTCCCCACAAACATCACCATAGGTGATGTCCCTCCTACTATGGATCTGGCACATTAAGTATCACCATTAAATTCAAGTCCGTGCATGAACACATATTATACACTATATGTATAATATATAGGGATATGTATGTATATATATATATATAGATAGTTTGTGTGTGAAAAATAATTATAACCTTAAACCACACCATATAATGTGATAATGATATGGTTTGCGGGACTACAAGTCGGAGGTCGACCCAACCTCTCCTGATAGCCATCACCTCCACTGGGTTAGGCCTAACCCCAACCTTCTGACCCTTTGATACACATGCAAGGTTAGCCCAACCTCCATTGTTTATCAAAACCATGACTTGGTCCTGAACTCCACTCACTCAATAGAACCATAAGGTTATCCCTGACCCCAACCTTGTTCATAAGAACAAGGTCATGCACCTGGTCATAAAGGTTGGAGGAAAGGAGCTAGAAAACGATATGGTTTCATATAAAGGCACATCTTGTGTGTCATTTCCCATTGCGATATTATGTGGTTTGGGTGAACATAGGATAATAAAACCCTCATACACACATGGTGCGTATAATTGTTCATGATCACGGTTCTTCTCCTTGAAATATAGATAGTATATGCCATAGAGGTTTTTTATGAGGTTCTTGACCATGTTTCGACCATGATGGTTCTATACAATTTGGATCTACACCAAAGTTCAAACTTTATCCTGGGCTTTTATGAGGTAGATATAGGTGTTATCCCTCTTGAGTTTATAGTAGGATTACCATCCCTAGGTTCGTGATGGAAAGAATACAAGACAAATTCTACGAACTTTTTCATCCAATATAGAGACTTGTCCATTCGTAACAAGGATGTTTCCATTCAAACAAGGGACTTGTAGATTTAGATAAGGGACTTATTCTTTCAGCCCTTAAAAGGTATGAGGTCTCCCTTAATTATCAAGTTGACATGGAAAAACCTATAAAAGTAACCAGAACACACAGAGGAGTTTGATCCATAGGGAAATACGTTCACATCATGGTCACAACATAAACACAATATCATGCCAGCCAATAAGCATAAAACCAAGTCATTAAAAATCTTTGAGATAGTTTCATCCATAGTATGGAGAACAATGCCTTCTTAGACCTAAGCTTGGAGAAGTGGAAATATTATCCCAAGAACCTGAGCCAATGTTGTTTGAAACCTTAAATAAATATACATGTAAAATAGGGAGGAAAACATGGTTAGAAAGGATAACTAAATCCCCCGCATTCTCCCTTAAGATAGTGTACATGCTACTACAAGCTTGTAGTAAAAATATGTTCATGTTGCCACAATTTATGAAGGAGTTTCCAAACCAGTTATTATAAAAAAATATCCAATATAATTACATATTGTTAGTGTACCATTCAAGCTAAGCATCATGAGTATATCCAGTCATTAAGTAGGGATTCAACCCATTATTCCAACATCAAGACAATGTAAAATGATATAGCACCCAACATTGAGAAAGTTGACATCATTGGGTGCATAACAAGGGTGCAATCATTGTGTTAAATACAAGACTCATACAACTAGGTCATTCAAGTTTATGAGGCAATGCCATCCATAATGCAAAAATATACGGTCTACTTAGATCTAATATTTGATAATATGGAAATAAAGACCCATAACTGAGGTATTCATAACTGAATACTTGGATAAGTCCATCATATAAAATAAATGGATCAATAAGGACTAGAGAGGTGGAAGTCCTCATCATTACTACATAAAAACACAAGCAATGTTATAAGAGATTGGTAACCAACCTAACCACAAAATTGTAATAAGGAATGGATTCCGTACTAATTGTTGTTGGAATAATAACCCATACCATCACACATTGTTCCAAACCTTTTATAATAGTGGAAACAAAATGTTAGTCAATTATGTAGGAAATAAAAGTGTAAGCCATGCCCAATACATGACTAACCACCATTTCAGTCCAGACATGCAAACATATATTGATTGTTATTGAAAATAAATAAATAACACTTATCTTGGGAACTTTTGCTGGTAACTGAGTTTGGGTGTATGACTCTCCACCCAACCATAGACAACTGAAACCATGTTTAATTATAGATATCACCCTTGAGCCATATTTCATAGGCTGAGGGGCCTTATGTTCAATGATTTAACCACAACCACCAATTGATTCAGGGACCCTATATATTTCTCCATCTCTTCCCACCAACTGAGTTTCATTCCATTAAATGTGTAGGGATTCTAGAAACCAGTTGTTTCCACCCTTTTGAATGCAACATTGTGGTTCCAAACAACCCACAATTAAACAATCTACAATAAGAGAGTCTCCAAAAATCCTCGTGGAATTTCTAGGAGTAATTCGTCTAGCCTAACCCTCAGGGATTTCTTAGAAACACCATATCCACCATCTTCCCCATGGGGAATCAAGAGGAAATTAATCCCCACCAAAAGATTATTTCATCTCAACTCCTTTTCAACCAAGAGAATAATTCATCGTTCCTATGCACTCATGTTGACCATATCATTTTTCTTATTCTATATTTTCCTTCTTGTCTTCTTTGTTATTCCCTCTCCCAAATTGTTCAAATTATTTTCCCCATAACTCAAATTTTTTGTTCTCGCTTCATGTGAGTGTCCCCTCTCCCTTTGACTTCATGTAAGTGTTCTTTGTCCATATGCAACAAAAAAGAAAACATAATTAAAGACAGCCATACTATTTTGTGGCACTTTATTGTTATATAACAAAATGACCCCCTCATTAGCTTAGAGGGGAATGACATGATAGCTGAAGAAAAGAACAAGATCACATGCCTTGTTTCCACACTAACATTGTCTATACATTGACAACCTGCTTTATAAAGCTTCTCTGTAAGCCTAATGGAGCATTAGTGACCCTACTAACTCTAGTTGTTAGATCAAGAACATCATTAGTGTATCCTAATGAGCATATAGAGGTCGAAGGAGTAAATTGACTCATAAATATCTCTATATTTCCTCCTAAATCTACTCAAAAAAGCAAGGAAACATCTCAAGTTTGACCTATTTGTGGGATTTCTAAATCCTAATGAAGGAGGCAAATGGGAAAGAGCTGAAAAGCATGGAAACATCATTGCTTTTACCTTAAGAGACTCATGGAGGAACTTGGCAACCCTAACTCAATTGCTACATAAGCAAAGCTAGGGCTATGGTGATGGAGGTCAGATCATTTGAAAGGATAGCTTGATTGTTGAGCATAGTCTCAAATCTAAGCATAAGAAGTTGGTAAGGAGGGAGAGAGAGAGAAGCTGTAGGGGTAAGGGAAGGCTGATGTAACTGATAGTTGTAATCACTCTTCCGACATTAATATAGAAATATAGTTGTATTATCTAATCCATGGCGTTGGTAGTATCATTCATTTATTTGTTTGTCTAATACCTTTTAGCATGAGTAGCTTAGTTATGTTTAACTATATGTCTTTTATGTATTCATGTATTAGTTATCAAGGTTTTATGTTGTGATTATGCTTGTCTCTTCTATGTGCATGACTTGATCTAGAGCCGGCTCAGGGGACTTCCACCTAGCTGCATTGTGCTCTCCAGTAAATATACATGAAGGCTTGAGGTAATCCATCTATTTTACTTTGATAGTTATTTAATGTTTATGGACATGCATGTAACTTTGTGACGATTATAGATAGTCTTACATTTTGCCAAGGGTCCCGCGAAGACCCTTTAGGGCATCTCCATTCTCCATACACCATGCATTTTATCCTATAGAAGAATTGGCGACTCCGCTGGGGACTATACATCTAGATCCCAGTTCACCCAGATAGTTCTCAGTTTCCTCCTCCTTCTAAGACCTCCCTATATTTCTTCATTCCATTTCTGGCCCACCAAAACCTTGCTGCATTCTGCCTTCATATATTCAGCCTTGAATCTGATCCTAGAAACCCTGTTTTGAGCTCTTTTCCCACACTAACAGAGGATAGCATACTAAACTGTGCTTTATAAAGCTCTGTGTCTATACAAACAGAGAATTAGTGGACCCAACAACTCTTTGTGGCCATTGCTATAGAGCGTTAGTCCCCCAAATCTTGACATATAGTCGTGTCTGTAAACTCAAAGGGATGGGAAGCCTGCTCATGGACTAAAAAGTATCTCTAGCTGCATTTTGTTAGCAAGATTGATGTCCTAAAAGATTGTTTTTTTTAGGAAATAAGTTTATTTTTTCTTTCTTAAAAAGTTTTTATCAAATAAAAATCAACAATTTTTTATTCATTCTTATACTTAGCTGGTTACAATCTGCTTTATTTTGGTTTCAAATAGTTGTTAGAAAGCATTGCAAATATTTCTATTGGTTATGCATGTGTTATAATGACTACGATTAACGGAACAAATATGAATATGTGAAAGACTCTCACCTGTAGAATACAAATCATCTTATTGACTATATATATAATATATATATATATATATTATATATATTATATATATATATATAATATTATATATTATATATATAATATATATATATATATATATATATATATATATATATATATATATATAAGAATTGTCTTTTGCATGATTTTTGAGTCAGAGTCCCATCACATTTCATATGTCAACTCCCCTACCAAATACATTAAAAAAGTACACATAAAATTTACCTAAAAACAATCAGTAACTATTTATTGAGCAAACAACATTAGTTCAGGCTAAGATCTTAGGATAGGCGGTGTGAGTAAACTGCCCAAAATCAGAAACCGAAACTAGTGTCATTAAAAAGGAGAAAATTCCTTTTGCACTCATATTGTCGGGACCACTCTAGTTAAAGCAGAGGTAAATACGAGACAACATCGAACTGTAAATGAAGGTAGCATGCCTTCGCTTCCAACTCCTTTAGGTATTCTGTGTATTGGGGATCCCTTCAGGGATTTCGGAGCTAAGTCAGGGACTCAGGTATCTTGCCCACACAACATACTATCTACGACTATGTCCCCCATAGTAGTGTCTGTGATCTGAGGTATCCTTAGTGGCCAAACTTTTAGGGACTTAGACAAGGTGATTGGGGCAGGCTGCCCTGTTACCTAACACAGATGGACCTACTCTGTCTTCAGTTTTTGGGAGGGTGCTCATCTTCATGAGAGTACTTGGCCCCTTAATCTGAGGTTTGAGAAAAGCTCTAGAGTAATCATAATTGTACTTTTGGCCAGCCCTCTCTGTTATTCATTGTGATATTGCGTTTCATCTCTAGTGATCGGTGTTTATCACACAAGGTCATTTCCATCTGTTTGCTAATTGATCAACTTAGTGTATTTTTTATATTTTTTAGGTACCCGAGTGTTATCATTGAGACTTTAACAAATATCATGATAAAATTTATTGATAGAATTAATGTTCATCGTGGCAACATCTGGCCCCCATTGTCAATCTGGATGATTGTTAGCTTTCCTCCACTCATTTTGGAAGATCCACCAAGCTCCAGTGGATTAGATTCCCCATCTTTGGGAAATCAGTCTCCTAGATCTCACATGAAATCTGTCTGGACAACCGATGATTCAAGTTTTCTAGAGGATTTCTTTACTGTAGGATTTCTTCCTCCCTTTAACCCTCTGCTGATAAATCCGTTGGACCCACTCTTGATTCCCGTGGCACCTGTACTCCCTGTTTCTTTAGTTGGAACATTTTCATCCATCCTATCAACGGCTAATGGGTTATGTAACTTTGTGGATAGTTTTGGTCCCCCACCACTTCCCTAGTCGATAGTCACCACCACATCGTCAATGACGAACCTTGTTATCTCGTTTATCCCATGGAAAAACTGTCACATGATACTCTCCACGATTGGAACCTAGCCTATGTCAGGTTCCACCCCTTTAGTGTCAAACTTTATAGCTTCAATAAGTGCTACATATAATGCTCCTTATAACTCTCAATATAGCATAGTTAGAGTGGGTCCCCTCAACCAACAATATGGTTGGCATCCATTGTACAACTCAAACCCCCATATTGAAGTATCAGGGGGCACTCCTAATATGCATATATTAGTTGAGAACATAACAGTTCCCCATCCATTTTCTGCCATGCATGGTCAGTCACTGATTGACATGAGCACTCCTTATGTCAATCAAGGATATATGGTTAGTTCTATGGCAGGTGGGAATCCTCAAGGAAGTCCCAACCAATCCATGGGGGCACCCTACTCATAAATTCAAATGAGACAAGGGGGCACTGCTTATCCTGGGGGAAATTCTATACCCCAACATCATAATCCCCATGGAAATCCACACTTATACAATGCCATACCCCAAGGCAACTACTATACCACGCAACCTATGTATAATATTGGGACTCAAATGATGGGAGGACTGCAAGTATCCTCAAGTCATATTTCATCACCTTGGTCTGAGTTGGGGGCACCACAAACTCTGCCTTTCTTGGCAACATTAGACATCCTTGACTTGTACAAACTTACAAATTACCCCATCTATCATAACTTACTTTGGTAGCCAATCCCGCATAAAATACCAACAGACATCCCCAAGTTCAAAGGGAAACGAGGGGAGTATCCCAACACCCATATCACCACCTATCATCTTTGGTGTGTTTCCAACTCCATGGTGGACGATAGTGTTTGGTTATGTCTTTTTCCCTGCACCCTCACTGGCAGCGCAACCAAGTGGTACATTGAGTTACCATGTGCATTAGTAAATACCTTCGATGCTCTAGCGATGGAATTCTTAAAGAACTTCTAGCTACCCATCTGCTATGAGATTGGGATAGAGCTCCTCACTTCATTACGTTATGATACTGCCACCCACATCTCTGATCATATACATGAATGGAGACGTAGGTAGAGATTATTCAAAGCTCCCCTCCTAGACTATCTCTTAGCGGACTGGTTTTGCAAGTCCCTAGTCCCTAAATCACTAAGGATGTCGCCTTAGGTTGTGCGGTCATAGAAGACCAATCCATATGTCGTTCCCATCATTTAGATCTAATATATTCATAGTCTAGCACTATTTACGAAGTAATCCCGAATGCCCCTCACAACTCCAATGCTTCCGCTACTTAGCACCTCGAAGCGCATGCCAATGGGATTGTTGGTGCAACCTCCAGGACAGCTGTAAAACAACTTAAAAGTCACATTTCCCAGATGTCAGTGGACCCCTCTACCAAATTGACTACTTCCCTACCACCGCGATAAACTCTGTGCAATATATGCAAAGACCCAGTGGTAAGAACAAGAAAAGTAAGAAAAATACTGCTCCTTCTGAGGAGCAGTCAACAAAGTAGCAAAACACAAAGCATAAGGCTGTTGTGCCTCCTGATGATGGAAAGGATAAACCTGCCAGGTTCCCTTGCAAAACCCGTGTTGAATACCAGCTGACCTATTGCTACCTGCGTCCTCAAGAATGCATAGATTTCATTCCTAAAAAGGATACTAGTAGGACCCCCACTGTCCTTAATAATCCTTTCCCCGCTCAACAGCAACAACACCTCATTGCAAACCAACCCCAACCCCCACAAGGGGCAAATGGTGATTTTCAAAATCCTTCATCTGGTGAAGGATCTTCTACCATTTACACTTTTGAAATGGTAGATCTACAAATAAGAGCCAAATTCTATGGAGATCCTGTTACTCATGCAGAGGAACCTTCCTCAAGTCAAAACCCATTGTCGCCCAATGATTTTCATATCAAAAGGCTGGTTGTTGACCTTGTGATTTGCCCAAACTAAAGGGTCACTTCGATGCACAACTCACAATACATTTGTACGTGCGGCCCAAAACTACAGCATTGTAGAAGACTTGGCATAAGTGCCATCAACTATGTAGGTGTTTGAAGTATTACAAACATGTCCAGTACAAAGGAAAGCTTTGCTTTTGACTATTGGTGGTATTAACCCACAGGATCCCATGCTTGCGATTTTTGACATGGAAAAGTGTAAACCTCCCCTTTCCCACCAACGTGTATTAAAGTGCAACTTTTTTCGAAGGTAAATGTATACACCGAACTGTCATAAATGAAGGTGCTTCTACTTGCGTCATGTCAGCTTCATGTTGGCTCGCTTTGGGTTCTCCAACCCTATCCGCACCTTCGAATTCCCTTAAAGTTTTCGATGGCGATACTTTCATCCCAAAAGGTCACCTATCTAGCTACCCCATCACTTTGTATGGGAAAACGGTAATGGTGGACATAGAAGTCGTAGATAAAAAACTCAACTATAATCTCTTATTGGGTCGCAGTTCGATGGAAATGTAGTTACAATGGACTAGCTGTCCTTCTGCACCCCTGATTATTGCCCATTACCAAGCAACTCTATACCCTTAGTAGGTGGTGTACCTGACTCTTACGCTAGTATTAGTAACAGTCTACTGAAGGCTTCTTCCTTCATGGGTTGTTTTCCTCTTTAGCCACCTAAGGTTTCACAAATGGTCAATATGATTTCATCTACTCCTGATGAACAGATTGATCCATGGATCTTGTTGGCTCCTTCAGATATTAACACTTACAGAGATCAAATGCTTCTGTCACCAGCTAAATTGGCCTACCAAGCCACTCAATCTGCATCAGCATCTCTGGTCACTTTGGTTATGGCCAACGTACCACTACCCCTCCCATACCCATTTCTTCTGACCCACTCAATCAAGTCCTACCTATGGACGAAGCTATTAGAGAAATCATGAGTTTAGAAGAGTGACGTTGGGAGGACTCGCACCATCATGTTTCGATATCTTATTCGGACACAATGCCTCTTCAAATATTGTCCCCTGACATACAAGAAATCGTTTCCTCATCATATATGACTATCCAAAATTTGGAGGCAGAAGGAAACATGGGCAATATTTCAAAGACAATTCTCATTGATATTTTTGTCAAGACAGGCATCGTGGAAAACATCTAGATTGGAGTGGATTGCAATCCTGAGGAAATTGCAATCTTCACCTACATTTTCAAGGAATTCCATGATGTATTTACCTAGTCTTATGATGAAATTCCTAGCATAGATTTGTCTATTGTCAAGCATGAGATCAAGTTTTACAACAATGCTAAACCTATCCGACAAAGGCTTTGACCAATCCATCCCCATAAAATGGTAGCCATAATAAACAAAGTAGAAAAGTTGTTACATGCTGGTTTCATTTATCATGTTCCTTTAACAGAATGAGTTTCCAATCTACTTCCTGTCAATAAAAAATAAGGAACCATCTACGTATGTGTCGACTATCCAGACTTGAATGCCTTGTGTCCCAAGGATAATTATCCAACACCATTCATTGATCAAATCATCAATGACTGCGCCAGTTGTGAATCATTTTCATTCATGGATGGATTCTCAGGCTACAACCAGATTGCTATAAAACCCAAAGACCAGCACAAAACCACCTTTGTCTACCCATGGGGCATCTTTGCTTATAAAAAACTCACATTTAGTTTAAAGAATGCTAGAGCAATGTTTCAAAGAGCCATGGACTACGCATTTCACAAAATTAGGCATATCATTCAAGCTTACTGGGATGATCTTCCAACCCATTCCAAGCAATGAATGTAACACCTAAACCATTTAAGAGCCATCTTTCTTACGTGTCGATTTCACAACATCTGCCTGAATCCACATAAATGCATTTTCTTTGTCGAGTCTAGATGCTTACTTGGATTCATTCTCTCCAAGTATGGGATTAGGGTTGATCCCGATAAGGTAAAGGCAATTACTCAATTTCCTGAACCACAATCTGTTCTACAGCTCCAAAATTTGCAAGGGAAAGCAAACTTTTCAAGATGGTTCATTGTAAACTATACTGAGTTGTTGAAAGGCTTTATGCTCCTACTGAAGAAGGCAGTGTCGTATCTGTGGGATGATCAAGGTCAATGACCATTTGATGCCTTACAAAAGGTTCTTATATCAGCCCAACTCCTTAGCGCTCCCGACTATGGCCATGACTTTCTTTTATACCTAACATCCTTGCCATCCTCTCTTGGAATGGTCTTGGTTCAAACTCATGATGACCAGAGTGAACATGTGATCTATTATCTGTCTAAAGGCCTGGCTGGGCCCGAACTCAGATATTCACATGTGGAAAAGGTGTCATTTGCAATCATCTTTTCTATCAACCGATTCTGATAGTACATCCTACTGTGACAGACTACTTTCATCGCCTTGGAGAATCCCATGAGACATATTTTGTCTTGTCAAGTAATTAGAGGAAAATATTCAAAATGGATAGTGATCCTCCAACAATTTGATTTGGTTTTCATAGCTGTCAAGGTGAATAACTCCTTAGTCTTCGTCAAACTTTTGTCGGACCTTCCCATCGTCAATCCTAACGAGATAGCCAATGATCCTCTTCTAGATGAAGCTGTGTATCTTATGGACACCACTGACCCTTGGTACAGGGACATTCTTGTCTACCTCCAAGCACAATGTTCCACCTCGAACTATCGACAGGTGACCATCGTCGCATCTACCACCAAGCATGACACTATCTAGTGATTAACGATACGTTATATCGTCGCGGTACGAATACAATTCTTCAACATTACCTTACTCATGAAGAGGCGAAACATTTTTTAAATGACTGCCATGCTGGGGCATGTGGCAATCATCTTCTTGGTATATCTACTGCACAGAAAATCTTGTGCCCAGGCTATTACTGGCTGACCTTGTTCAAAGATTGTGTCAAGTCCATCCAGCAATGCCATCCTTGTCAAGTGTTCAAAAAGAAAATGTGTGCTCCTCTAGCTCTACTACACCCAGTAATCTCTGTCAGCCCCTTCACCAAATGGGCAATAGACTTCGTAACTTGCAATCTTGCTTCCTCTGCTGGACACAACTATATCATAGTAGTTGTGGACTATTTCACAAAATGGGTCAAAGCCCTTCCCACCTACATAGCTGATGGTGAAACCACAATGCTATTCCTATTTAATTAGGTTATTTTCCATTTTGGTGTACCCCGCACAATCATTACATACCATGGATCTCATTTCCAGAACCATATGATGTATGATTTAACATTGCTGCTTGGCTTTCATCAGGATCAATCATCCTCCTACTATCCCCAAGATAATGGTCAAGTAGAGGCTGTCAATGGCATCTTAAAAACCATGATTCATAGGTTCGTAGGAAATCATAAAACCAATTGGTACTGAATGTTATATTCAGCACTATGGGCATACTGAACTTCAGTAAAAAAATGCCACAAGCTTTACACCTTTTCAACTCGCTTAAGGCCTAGAAGCAGTTTTACCCATCGAGTGTCAGATCCCTTCCCTACAAATAGCCATTGAACTCCTGCTCGGCACTACTATTGAAGAAGAGTGCCTATTATACGTCAATCAACTGGATGAAACCTGTCGATATGCTGAATTGGCACTCGAGGCTCACAAGCAATGAGTAAAAAGCCAATATGACAAAAAGGTCAAGCCTCGTTCTTACCAAGAGGGAGATCTTATTTTTCTCTATGATAAAAAACATTTCCTCTTGGGGGTAGGAACACTTCAACCCCTATGGCTAGGTCCCTATGTCATTAATAAAGCCCTCTCAAAAGGGGCATATGAACTTCAGGACTCGGAAGGAGTCATGCTCGTTGAGCCCATAAATGAGCTCTATCTGAAAAAAGTATTATGCTTAGTATTGCACTAGGCACGTGCTTTATAATTTTATGTATTTATAAGTTTTTCTTCCTTTTTTGGTGTGTTTGGATTGTTTTGATATTTATTAGAGTATTTGTCTCATACATCCTTATCACAATGTAGATGTCTTCATTACCCTTAGCATACGTAGGATATGTGGATGGTGCGATTCGTCACACATGGCACATTGTATTAGCTACTTGGGTCATCTACACACCTGAGTTGGAACTATTTTGTTTCGGAGGAGTCTTTCTTGGTACCGCCACCAACAATATTGTTGAGTACATGTCTATAATTTCACTTCTCACGGAAGCATCATCAAGGGACATCTCCAATTTGGTGGTCAGGTTAGACTCCCAACTAGTTGTTATGGAATTGCCAAATCGTTATCACATTCGTAATCCAACCTTGTTATGTCATTATTTAAGGGTACAACTCCTAGAACGTCAATTTGAAGTAATCACATACGAACACATTCCTAGAGAATTTAATGTGGTTTCTGATTCATTAGCTAACTATGTATTACTTTGGCATTTGTCTCATTCACTATAGAAGCATGCATGAAAAGTAAAAATTTACTGAGTTAAAATTTCTACAAAAAACATTTAAAAAGCATTTACGCCATCAAAATACCAAAATGTTTGTATATCTATATATATATATATAGATATCAAAATCCAGTATTTTACATCAAAATATTCCAAAACTTGGATGTTTTAAGTACAAAATGGCTACTAAGCCCAGCTACAAACACCCATTGGCTATGCCAAAACACTTGCTAAAAAGAGCCTACTACTCTTGAAATGCTAAAGCTACTATAGTTATCCTCTGAAGAGGAATGAAAACCACTCAGGTACACTGACTATGTACCGCTGCATATGAGCGGGAATCTCCCTCATAGGAGGGGGGGGAACCCATGCTCAATCCCTCTAGGTTTCTCATCACCTCGTGAAGACTGTCGGCATCACCCCCTTAGCAAGTAGTTAGCCTCCTTGTCGCATATGGTGAGGTTTTCCAGCAAGTCGTAATGGAGCCACATCTATGTTTAGCATAAAGCTTCATGTCAATACTTATTTCACCTATAAAAACATCACATAAATATTCAAAAGCTAAAAAAATACTTGAAGTACTTTCAAAAATCATTCCCACCTTAAGGACCCTAATTGGTCCCGGGCAGCAGCATCAAGTCAAGGTCACTAGTGAATTCCCTGCCCTCATAAGCATAGTCATCAATCATCAAAATTTGGCGATGAAGCCACTGGAAGAAAATATTCCTCAAAGAAATGTTGGATTGGTCCTCCTCCTGTGCGAGGATCGAGTGATGACCATCACCCCTGTCTTGGCTCCCTCAGATAAAAGGGACCTAAGCTCATCCTTGGGCACATAACAGGTACCCTCTCAAGAATGACAGAAACTATGAGAATACCATACCCAAAACTGTGTTGGGTTCGAGTCTTGCATGTAGTTAACTCCATCTTCAACTAGCGAAGCACTGCTTCACACTAGTTGAACATCTGTGGCTGGATGCAGTTAACTGCAAGCAACAGTTGGGCCTTTGTTGCAACGTGGGCACTCTTTGACCCTGCCAACTATACAATCAACCATAAGATGGCCCTCATAGACCTGGACCTTATCCTCTTTACGGGGACTCTATTGCTGACAAGTCCACTCTCAGGGATTCAGTAGGATTGCACCAGCTATAGGGTAGATCGTGGATTTGGCCTTCCCCCGATGAGGTTTTCCTGTGCCCCACGGCATGACAAACCAGTTAAAAAGTATATGTCGTCACGGTCAATGTCCAGCTCATGATCTGCAATCTTGAACACTTGATCGTGTTCATCGCAGCACTGGATAATCCATCTCAATAAATCCTCTTGCCCTTTCATCGGCTCCAACTTTGCATACTTCAGTACTCTGCATCATCACAATGCAATTTTTCATGCTAAATCATTTCACATCAGCAATTCTTGGCTATAATGGGCCCATTCTCTCCATAGGCTAGAAATTATGGCTTGAAACCTATGCAAAATAACCCTAAAATTAGTGAAAATGGGGCAAAGAAACTTTAGGAATCACTGCATGAGGTTATAAACTGCACCCTTAAGCTCTAACACCCCCCAGTGGTACACAAGGAGGATTAATGCCCTCCAACAAGTCATATAGGGCATTAATGCTCCCTACAGGCCATCTTGTGGGCGTTAGTGTGCAAATACTACTTTAGGGAACCTTAGATCTGCAAAAATCCACCCCAGAAATTGATAAGAAAGGTTAAGAAATGCATAGAGAAAGGTTTTAGCCTCTACCTAGAACTGAAGACACGTGGAATGGTTGCCAAGATCTCTTGCAATGGTCCATGGAAAATCTACACCTCTTTGGCTCCAAAACACTCTCACAATTCTCAAATAGTGAAAATAATGCATGTGAAAGCTCAAAAAACTTCCTTATATTTATTTTTGGAGACACAATTTTTTGAAATCATCGAAAAGGCAGTAGTCCATTCCCCATGATTTTTTATCATCCATGAACCCATATGGATAGGAACTGCTGCCTTTTTATACTTTTTTCTCCTTTTGATGAAAGTACCCTTAGGAATGAAAAGCAATAAAATCTACATGCAATTCTCAAAACAATGCTTTTCTTTTATGGGATATTTTCCCTCTCTCAAAAACTAAAAAATCCCCGAGTTTGTTATCATCGGGCTCTTTAAAAACATACGACGGTGGTCTGAGCAACTCTTTTTCACTCTTTTTTCTGAAAAAGATCATTAGAGCATTCTTTTTATGCGATTTTTTCTCACTCATAAAACTGAATAATCTTTTTATTATTAAATATTATATTCTATAATAATTAATTCTCTTATATATATATATAATATAGATAATAATATATATATATATTATTTAATTTTTAGGCTCTTAAATATTTATAAAATAAACCCGAATTCTTTGGGTACTTTTTCTCGCCATTTAAACTGAAAATCCCTGTTTATTTTTGCATCTTGCTCATTAAAATATTGGCATCAAACTAGAGCACTTACTTTTCTGGGACCATTTCTCGCTTTTAAAATAAAAAAAATCCCCGAGTTTTTCCACTTCTTTGGGTTCTTTAAATATATGAAGAAGGAATGAGGATTTATTTTACCTCTTTTTCCTTACTCAATAAATTGAAAAAGCTTCCTTGAGTTTTCTTCATTTGACTCGTTAAAATTTGATGAAGGTATTGAAATTTTCGTCATGTGACTCATTAAAAATCACGACAAAAAATGAGTTTAGTCCATCTCCACGTACTCGTAACAAAATGAGGTCAACATATATTGAACATAGGTTTCTCTTTATCTGGATTCAATAGATTAACTCATAGAAAAGTAATTGATCTGGGCATACTATTAACCTTTTGTCGCACCTCGTTAACAAATATGACAAAGGGACCACCCTGGAGTCATTCTTTACGATCTTTTCAAACTCTCTAAATATGAGAAGACCACTGAGTTGTCTAGTCTGGACTCATTAAATTATATAGACAAGATATAGAGTCACTCTTTCTATGATCCTTTTCAAACTCTTAAAACATGAAAAGATCGACGAGTTTTCCTGTCTAGACTCATTAAAATAATTAGATAGGGCATAGAGTCACTCTTTTTGCAATCCTTTTTAGACCCTTAAAACATGAAAATATCAACGAGTTTACCCATCTGGAGTCACTAAACTAATCAGACGGGGAAAGTAGGCAATACATCTGCGTTTAGTATTTGAAAGTGTTGTTTGGCAGTAGTCGTTCCCTTGAACATGGCACTCCCTCAGATAAACCTTCCTTGTGACAACCTCTTAATATGAATCCTACCATCCTATGAGATTTAGCCTAAATACCCCGATTTTCTTGCATCTCTATATCCTAACACTCTTTGGTGTTCATCAGTCTAGTGCTGCATGGTTAAAACCATTGTCGTGCCTTCTATTGTTCAAGAGTCAACCTTTTGTTTCCTCCCAATGCTCAAAGATTCCTCAGAAAACAAATCATTCTTGTCCAGTTTTGTGTCAATTGATATAGGACACATTATTGCCTACCTTTCGACAAATATCTTCCTATCAACTTCAACACTCTATCTAGGAAGACAACCCAGAAACACATTTAGTGCCTTGGTACTTGCAGACATTAGTGGCAAGTTACCTTGTGTTTGAATAGGGGTTATCATTATTGGCTCCTAGTTAAGCGATTCTATGGGTGTTCGATGACAAAAACATCTTTCACACTTGGTAGATTGTATTATGCATCTTCGAGACCATCACCACTATTGATGGCCTTCCTCGCATCTGTTAATGGCCTCCATTATCAATTTCATACATGTTCGACATCAACACATATATTCACATGTATTGATCTATGTTGTTTGGTGAAGAGGAAATCAAGACCTTGGGTAGAGGCTTGCATCACTCAACCTTGCTTCCTCTCCGAAGTTGTGTATATTGTTTTTGGACACATCTCATTAGAATGATCCTAGTATGTCACTGGATCTGCATTGTTCTTATCGGCAGCCAAACATCGTCATATCTCTTTTTATGAGAAAATCACTCTAACATAGCTATTCAGCATGGGAATGCCCAACTAAGGACATGATTTTAGTTTTTATATATGTGTGTGTGTGTGTTGTATTAGGTTTCCCGCACCACCCGAAGCTCTGATCCTCTCTCTCTTTTTGTCAAAGAAGGAAAATTAGAGTTAATTAAAGTATTTTGGCCATCATTATAGCCTTTGATCTCACACTTTAGGGAGCATCTGATATACAACAAAATGACCCCCTCATCAACTCAGAGGGGAAAGACATGATAGCTTAAGCAAAGACTAAGATCACATGCCTTGTTTTCACACTAACATTGGCTATACACTAACAAGCTGCTTTATAAAGCTTCTCTGTAAGCCTAAGGGAGTGTTAGTGACCCTACTAACTCTAGTTGTTAGTTCGAGAACAATGTTAGTGGATCCTAATGAGTATCTAGAGGGAAAAGGAGTGAATTGACTCATAAATATCTCTATATTCCCTCCTAAATCTACTCAGAAAAGTAAGGAAACATCTCAAGTTCGACCTATTTGTAGGATTTATAAATCCTGATGAAGGAGGAAAATGGGAAAGAGATGAAAAGCATGGCAACATCATTGCTTTTACCTTAAGAGACTCATGGAGGAACTTGGCGACCCTAACTCAATTGCTACATAAGCAAAGCTATGGCTATGGTGATGAAGGTCAAATCATTTGAAAGGATAGCTTACTTGATTGTTGAGCATAGTCTCAAATCTAAGCATAAGAAGTTGGTAAGAAGGGAGAGAGAGAGAGGTTGGAGGGGTAAGGGAAGGCTGATGCAATAGATGGTTGTAATCACTCTTCTAACATTAATATAGAACTATAGTTGTACTATCTACTCTGTGGTGTTGGTAGTATCATTCATTTATTTGTTTGTCCAATACCTTTTAGCATGAGTAGCTTAGTTATGTGTAACTAGATGTATTTTATGTATTCATGTATTAGTTATCAAGGTTTTATGTTGTGATTATGCTTGTCTCTTCTATGTGCAGGACTTGATTTGGAGTCGACTCAAGGGAGTTCCACCTAGTTGCATTGTGCTCTCCAGCAAATCTACACAGAGGCTTAAGGTAATCCATCTTTTTTACTTTCATAGTTAGTTAATGTTTATGGACATGGATGCAAATTTGTGATGGCTGCAGATAATCTTATAGTCTGCCAAGGGTCCCAGGAAGACCCTTGAGGGTATCTCCATTCTCCATACACCGTGCATTTTATCCTATAACATTTATATGTACAACTCTATATAGTATTTACAAATTTATATACATTTTCTTCAACCAACAAACAAAAAATGATATGGTGTCCTCATTGAGTCATCCATTTCCCAAGTGGTTTCCTCAATCCCAAAGTGTCTACATTACTCTTTGACTTTCTCTATTACTCAATTCCAAAGTCTTATGCTCCTCTAGTATAGGATGCATTGTTTCTCTATATGGAACTCTCCCTCAGGTTCCACCTATAGCATAGGACATTCAATCACATGATTAGAATCATATACATATATTTTAAGAAAATAAACATGTAATACATCATTGAATCTCACTGATAGAGGTAAGCCCAGACTATAGGCCACTAGTCCAACCCTTTCAAGTATCTCAAAAGGTCCAAAAAGCTGTGGTGCCAACCATGACCCAATCTTCAAGGAACTTTTCTTCGGCTTATTCTCAAGTAAACATGTTTCCCAACTTAAAAATATTTATGTACCTTATGTTGATCCATATATATTTTTTTCCTATCCTATACCACCTTCAAGTTCTTCTTGATGATATAAATTTGTTGCTCCATCTCTTTGAGCATACCAGGCCCAATAAGACCCTATTCACTAGGCCACTCTAGCTGATAGGAGTATTACAACTCCTCCCATAGAATGCCTCTAATGGGATCATCTTTATTGATTCTTGGTACCCGTTGTTGTATGCAAACTGAACAAGTGGAAGATAATCTTCCCACTTCCTAGGTTGGTGCATCACATACATCCTCAAGATGCCCTCAAGGATTCTATTTTTTTCTCTTTGTTTTCCCATCCGTCTGTGGATGATAAGTTGTACTAAAGGCCAACTTTGTTACCAAGCCTACAAATAGTTCCTTCCAAAACTTTGAAGTGACCTTGGCATCTATATCTAAAATTATTCTCTTGGGAACTCCATGCAACCTTATAATCTCCTTTATGAATAATTGAGCCACCTCACTAGCTGAATTGGTGGATTTTATTGACACAAAATGAGCCACCTTGCTCAACTTGTTAATCACCATCATAATTTCATCATGTTTCTTAGTGGTTCTTAGTAAACTGGTGATGCAATCCATGGATATGACTTCCCACTTCCATTCCAGAATGGGAATAGGATGCAATAAAACTATTGGATGTTTACATTCATCCTTCACTTGTTGGCATTATATGCATTTAGAAAAAATTCAACCACTTATTTCTTCAAGTTTGGCTAATAATAAAACATTTTAATGGATGTGACAGTATTATGGTATCCCAGATGGCTTGAATATGGCTTAAAATGAAACTCTCACATTATGAGCCTCCAAATCATTATTATTTGGTACATAGATTCAATCCTTGAATCTAACTTGGTCATCCTTTGTGGGATGATATTCCTCAACCTCATAATCTCATTGCAACTTTTCCTTCATGTGATGGTATTTCTCATGTTGTTGTCCTACATTTTTTAACCTTTCTACTAAGTCTACTTCATAAGAGCTTATGGCTACAAGGTGATTCAATTGAATCCTTCTGTTGAGTGCATCAACAACCCTGTTCTCTTTTCCTTTGATGTACTTGATCTCAAAATCAAACTCACTAAGTATGTCAAGCTATACAGCTTGTTTGATATTTAACTTAGGTTGACAAAACACATACTTGAGTCCACTATGATCTGTCATGAGTGTGAATCTCCTGCTGAGGGTGTAATGACTCCAAATCACGAGTCACATAGTTTACTTCATGCTCATTTAATTTTTGTGACTCAAAGAAAACTACCTACTCTTACTACATCAAGACTCCACTAAGCTCTTCCTTGTATGCATTTGTACAAACCAAAAAATATTTGTTTAGATCTATAATCCTCAATACTAGTGCATTAGCGAGAAATTGCTTCAAATACTCAAAGCTTGGTACACATTTAATTATCCATTTGAATTTCTTTCCCTCTCTACAAGGATGTGATACGATGGCCTATCTTGGAGAAGTTCCTATTGAACCTTCTCTAGTAACTTGCTAATGCCATGAATAATTTGACCTCATTCACATTCTTCAGTGTTGGTCACTCCATTATGGCCTTGATCTTTTCAGATCAATTGATATCTCATCCTTGGAGACAATGTGCCCTAAATAATGTATCTATGACCGAAAGAAACCACACTTTTTGATATTTGCATAAATCTTGAGTTCCTTTGGCAATTGCAACATCACAACTAGGTGATTTTTAGGCTCTTCTTCTGTCCTTGAATACACTAGTATGTCAGTGACGAAATAAAATCACAAATTTGTCCAAATAAAGTTGTAACACATTATTCATTAACCACAGGAATGTACCACATTATTCTTTTTCCAAATAAAGGTGTACCACATTATTGATTATTCGAATATAGCCTTTATCCAACATCTCCTTAAGCTATAATTTTAGCTCAACCAATTCATGAGTACTATTCATGTAAGGTACCTTGGATGTTGGTGCTGCTCCAGGCACCAATTTGATGAATAAATTGACTTACCTATAAGGAGGTAAACCCAAAATCTCTGCGAGAAACATGTCTTCATAATTTTGAATGAAAAATTCCACATTTGTAATACATGATAAATAACAAGTTTATGGAAAAATCTATGCTAATAATCTTTGAAATGTCTTACGTTTCGGGGGGATGCTTCGCCCTTCATGTCCCTGATGATGGGTGAAGGGTGCACCCAAAACATCGGACGTTTCAAAGATTATTAACATAATTTTTTCTAGAAACTTGTTATTCGTCATGTCTTCATACTATTGTAACATGAGATACTTCCTTAGCATTTTGATTTACTTCTACCCAATGTTCTCTCTAGCTTCCTTGTTACTGAAAATTTGCATAACAAATAATTTACAGTCATTCTAACAACTGCGTTTGGCCTACATTATTTTGATTAGCCTCGATGAAATTGGATTTAGCTTGCCTTGTTAAATTTCTTTTTATCCAACATCATTAAAAAATTCAATTAATTTTTCAAAACATTGCATGTTGGTTTTGTGCATGTATAGTCAGTCCATGACCAATAATATGTTATATGTGCCATATGACAACAAATTTAGATGTGTTGTTGTTGGCATGTTGTTGGGCTCAAATGAACATGATTTCACCCAAAAATTATATTTTATCTTTATTCTTGTTTCCAATTGAACAAACCATGGCTCTGCATGCAACTCCTTACCCAAATTGCACTTTTCCATGAGCTTTGGATTGATATAGATGTAGTTAGAACCAGGATCAATTAAAATGGAAAAAATTTATTACACATATTACTTTCCATCTCAATAATGGATGTCTGGTGGTCTTCCTAGAGATTCTCCATGATTATGTAAATCCTGGGCAAGCTCTGTGCCACATCACCCACCGTAGGGGCTTCTCGGGTGTTGTAAATCTTTGGAATTGCATTTTTCTGGTTTGGGAAATCTCTTTTCGATGGTGCCTCTCACCATATATCCAAAACTTTAATTTCTCTTTTTTTTTAGCCTTGTACTTATCTGTTGTTGGTTGTTGCACACTATTTTTAGCAGTTAGGTCAAATTTCTACCAAAATTGACTTGCTTTAGGTAGGTGTGTGCCTCCCTTCTTTCCATGATTTCCTTGCGCCACTTTCCTTTGTTTCCAAAATTTTTATTTGTTTTCCAATCACTTTTAATTTCCAACCTACACCTTGCCTGCAATCTGACAAATTACTAGCATCCCTTATGGAATACAGATCACTTAGGAGCCTGACAACCACCACATTGGTCATAAATCCATGAGCTGGAACTCTTTTTCACTGGCCTAACTCCACAAATGCACCCACAACACTTCATGCATGCAATTATGAGGCTATAACCAAACCCGCAATCCTACCTCCCAATGATTATACCCAAAAACCGTTATTTTATGCATGCAGTCAAGAGATCTATACCATTTTTTAGGTAAGCCTCCAGATCACTGCCCAAACTTCCTATAACTTTCCATAATCATGACAATGTTGATAATAATGCTAAAAAAACAATACTTGAGCAAGATCCTGATGAGAACAGGCCTAGTACATGATAGACATTTTGTCAAACATATGGTAAACATGAAACCCACAGGTCAATAATTCATATATGATCATAAGCTTCTGAAATTTATCTAAGAATCACCAAGAATGCTCAATTACCTCTCAAGATAGTTGTGAAAACACTTGTTATCCCATGCATTTCATCAACCATTCAATAAAATATCAAATCATTAAAAAGATCCATAGTTAGAGCACATCATCGAACCATGCTTATAACCAACATATAACCATAATAAAAAACATGACAAACCAACCATAAAATCCACATAATAACAAGTACATGTTCTCATTGATTACATTATAATAATATATCATATTTGTTAAACATGAATATGGTAGAGATAGAATGTGACGATAAGCATGAGAGTATGCATATTATTGACAATGATATAGATCTATAGTACATGGTCAGGCCCTTGGATTCATATTCCAAGTGGTCTCTTGGACTCCCTTCAGTTGTTCACCTTCCACACCAACCCTTAGAGGATTAGGTGTCCAAAATTCCCCCCATTAATTTGAAGGGTTATGTATGAGTCCAAGAAGAGAGTTCTAATACAAAATGTGCAAACATTCATGGTAGCACTAGGTTGAATGTGCTCTCTGAAATGTTGGTATAAGGGAGCTGGTTTAAGGATGACTTCCAACACTCGAATGCTTAGTGCAGATCCAGAAACTCTTCTAATCTGGCATGAAGCTAAGGTATTCTACTAGAGGAAGTGCTCTTGATGTTTTGAAGAGGGAAACCTTCAACCATGAAAGGGAGGTCTCACCCCGCATGAAGGGAGAACCTCAACCTGAAAAGGGAGGTCTCAACCTGTGATGGTTTAAGGATCACCACCAACTCTGGAATGCTTAATGCAATTCCTAGAACTCTTCCAAAACTAGCAAGAAGATGAAGTCTTCTGCTAGAGGGAAGTTTCGGCAATTCTTTCAAGAGGCATCACCAACTGAAGGCATGCTCAAGGGAATGTTTGTCTCTGGCTACAACTCTAAATCTGGTATGATAGGTTGTGGCTCAGGCTCGCTTGATGTGGCTTTGAAGCTTGTAGATGACCATCATTCCCCCCTTCCCTGTCAGATACAGGGTGAGATGATGGAGAAAACTCAACTGCAAGATTTTTCAATACTATAGAACAAGTTCTGACATATGACTGAAATATATTATTGGTTGTTGAAGCCCATTTCCATGAAGCAATCCATCCAAGATGAATATTTTTTCCTGTAGGAGACTTTTTTTTTGAAGAATTTGTTTGAAGAATGAATGGTTTTATGACAATGCTTACATGAGTGAAGATCAAAATAGTTATCTTTCATATGGCCAACTCGGTCACAGTGTTGGCATTTCAAAATTTGTTATTGTTGTTGTGGAAGAGGAGTAGAATTTGGAACAGCTGAAGGTGAATTTTCATGAAGGAATCCAACACTCTGAAACTGAATGGGCTTTGAGTAATATGGAATATGAAAGGAAACCTATTGATCATATCGAAGACCTATTATGTGCTTGCTTCTGACAAGCTCTTCCCAAGGTGTTATGATTGGCTTGGGAAGTGTTGGATGGATTTCTGCTTCTACATGTAACATTGTTGCTTCATTGGGCACTGGATCTGAATCAACTGTAACATTATCGACTTCTTGTCTATGAGAGTCTATTTCAATGTTCTTAACAGAAACAGGTTTATAATGATAGCTCCACTACTGTAATTCTTCCTGCTACAGTTGAGATTCAAGCTGCAAAAAATCAATCTTTTCTTGTGTAAATTGAAGACACATTTGAATATCATAAATAGTGTCCTTGTTTATTTTAACGGTGTTTTCAATAGTAGACATAATTAGAGTTTTCAATAACTCTAATACATTGTCAATTTGATCCATTTAAAAACTTAAAATTTTCTTGCAATTCCACCCTATTTTCTATGTTCAGATATAGGAGGCCTGAAAAAAACTCTTTAACTAGTGCAATTTTTTCCAACATTAGCGCCCAAAAAACACTCTCTCACTAGTCCAAGAGACATAATTAGCACTTATCCCTATGAAGTGACTTCACCTTTTGTTGTCAGAATATACAAATTCCTTGAGGATTTCACTGGATCTAGTTGGGTGATAGGCTTGGGTTTGCAAGACAGTGTTTTGCACTATGAAATGACCTATCTATCTTCTTGTGC
The DNA here is from genome assembly GCA_000404065.3 of Pinus taeda. NCBI lineage: Eukaryota > Viridiplantae > Streptophyta > Pinopsida > Pinales > Pinaceae > Pinus > Pinus taeda. Next base: position 161,861 of record APFE031569758.1, read on the forward strand.
CATGAGGGAATTCAAACTCTTGTAGTGGGGGTTCAAGCTGTCTACATCATAAGTGTTGTATTTTAGCTGAAGGTTTGAATGGCATTGATGGGATTCATGTGGATCTTGATTTCATTCATACAAATATTATCTTTTTCAATATAATTGCTGATTCAATCCCTAGAGCTAAAGAGCTTTGTGAAACCATGAGGCATGAAGGTGTTCTTGCAATTCCTAATGGTCATTCCAGATTCAGATTTTTCACACATCATCAGATCTCAAAGAATGATATTCAATACACAATATCATGTTTTAAGAATCATTTGTAGGGTACTCTATTTTGGTCACCAACAGTAAGTGAAATTACATGAGGTTTCAAAAAAACCAAGAGAATTTGCCTTTCCTTGTATATTTGTTTGTAACTAAGTGTAAGTATGTGATAATTCACTCATGCGAAAATTATGAACCTTGTAATAAATTTCATGCAAACTTACTATTGTTTTGTGGGTATATATTTTTTGGGTATAAAACTTAAAACATTAATATATACCCTATGGGAAAATATCTCAAAATGGTGTGATTCCCAATGCCCGAGGAGGTGTACAAGCTTAATATAATTCTACCATTGATTGCTATCCACATCCTTTTTACCTCTTGTTTCATACAAGAGAATAATTAGAATAGAAGGTTGTGCCTTTTTCTGTAATATGAAGAACAATTGAAGGAAGAATGTCTCAACTAAGATATCATAATACACTTGTACAATAATTGGGAAATTTCGACAGACAAGTTAGGGAAACTATACCATACATTCATTGTGGCCGAATCCGATGGTTGAAGAAGCAGGCATTAGAGGCTAATTTTATTATAGGCTTCTTCTCAGTTTATTTTCTTCATGATTTACTTGAACATACTTCTCAGAGTGTGGGAGTAGCATGGTGCTAGCCGTTATTCTTCCATACAAGCAGTAATTCAGAGATGTGTTGGATGTAGGAGGCAAGTGCTTAAGCTTCGATTAGCTTGCACTTCATGAAATGTTGAGAAGAACAGGTGGCACAAAGACTTGACGAGGATTATAGTTTAGGATTTCTTTCCCTTTGTCCTAGACAACAACATAAGAGTATCCAACCAGCCTCATAGCTTTGCCCTCTTACAGAAGTTGAGGAGATGAAATGTTGGGTAGTGAAGATGAACTAGATTTGTTCAGTAATGAAGATAGGGCAGTCACGAAATTCAACATGTTATGCCATGGAAAATTGTCTACTTCGAATGTGTAAGGGAAACTGGTGAGGCACTGAACACCCAATGCAGTTCATGGAGGTATCTCATCTCGTGCACTGAAATTGAAGCCAGAGAAAGATTTGACCATTTTTGTCTATTGATTTCCATAGGGCGAATCTATTTCTGATGTCCATGATCTCAAGGATGAATTGTTATAGACATATTTGGGCACTGCAACCCCAAATCATATATGTCCATCAACTGAGGGCTTTTGAGTCCCTAAAAGTATTGTGTCATACCCTAAAGGAACAAGGTCAGCTGATTACATCATCTCCCAGAAGTTCTCCACAGAAAACTGCTCAGAATTGCTCAAAACTGGACCATACAGACTACTCAGTGCAAAGTGTGTGATGCATCTCACCTACTTAGTGTAAAAAGTGGGATGCATACTGAAAATCCCTTCTATAGGGTGCAATGGGCAAGAGTAGACAAATGGCAGAGACAGATTGCAAGGTGGATGATCATGGAATCTTCCAGAAACTTCTCTTGTGACATATGCCTCTCTGAATTCACCCAGGGATGAGTAAGAGATCATCAATCTCCTAGTGGAATCAAGGACTATCAGAGAGAGGAAACTAATCAAAATCCCAGAAGCTGACTCACCCACTGCAATCATCTATATATGGTTCCCTCAACCCAGAGATCCAAGGGGTGGAATATTGTAACTTGTAAGGAAGTGTTGTTGGTTTCTTGGTGGAATATCATAGTGTTGGGTGATCTAAGCTTGTCATGAGGTGAAGAAGGGCTTTCATGCTTGGAGGATGACGCTGGGTCAGATCAATGGGTTGTAATCCTCTCTTCTAATCTCTATATCAATAAAGCTATTCAAGTTTTCCTCCACATTCTTGTGTGTTTGCTAATATATGCATGTGTGTCGTCAATATATATCTGGTCCTATATTGTTTAAGACTGTAGATCTCTGCAATTTGAAGGTATTATGTTGCTTTGACTTTATAGGTACTCTTTGAAGCGGAACGGTGAAGGGAGGAGCGGCAAAGATCTGTCAAAGGGGAGAAGGAACAAGCAAAGAACCAAGCGAAAGATTGAGGTTGGTATTCTTTTCTCCTCTCCTATCTACTTCTCGTAAAGGAAAGTGAAAGTAACTTTAATCTGTTTGTTTCTAAGATAGCTACCCGTCTTAGTGGGACTAGTAACTCTGCATAGACACTAGATTTCCTGGTAAAAAAATGGAGACTCCACTGGGGAGTGAATAGCTTGTTTGCTTGTCTATATTTGTTTGCTTTATAAACTTACAGATGGAGCCTGAAGTCAAGCCAGCTAGCCTTCGAACTGCATTTGCTATGCAAGTGTAAAGTAGATCAATGTTTCCTCAGTCTATCTTCGGGTTTTGTTTATAAACTGAACAATTGATTTTCAAACACCCTAATTGCCCTAGTGGTGGCTCAAGTAGCCTCATTAGATCAGCCCCTGTGATTTTCATTTACTAACTATCATTTGCTCGACCTAAATCCTTGAACTAAGTTGCAAACTGTGACGCAAAACCAAGTTGAAGTCTCATCCCTGGACCATCGCACCTTCTCCTCTTAGGAATCTAGAGGCATCGCACCTCTTGTGTGCAGTAGGTGAGATGCATCACAATTTCCCTATGTTACAGGTGCGATGATCAGATAAGACCTCTTCTGCTTCCAGATTTTGGTTTTTTGTTCACTCTCTTCAGGTTTATTCAGGATTTTTGCTGTCTGTGATCAGTATACCTCTGTGGAAACTCCCTTCCTTTGCATGATTCAGCCTCCATATTACAAGGAACTGTAAATGTTTTTATGTATTGTTCGCCATTTATGGTTCTCCTTTACAAAGAAGTAGCGTAATCAAGATGTCGTATTTTGATTTGGAAGTGTCGCAAGTGTTGTTTTTAGTCAAAGAAAAGAATCCTATTATTCCTGATGGTTGATTACACTGTTACTCTTGTATTTGATTTGGATTAATAGTTTTTCAAGTGTCGAAAGCAATTTTCAATTCAAAATCGCAAAATGTCGTCATTATATTCCTTTCGTTTTTTGAAAAGAAAACCGTTAGTACTGTCGCTTGAAATGATTCAAATTTGTACTTAGCATTCTTTTTGTCATTCACACATTAAGAAAGTGAAAACAAATACATGCACGTGCATTTGCATTTAGACTGCTTGTTGATTTTGATTTATGATAGTGCATCTAGTGTGTGCTTTCTGCTCTTTGTTGAAAGAATTCCACTTCTCTTTCCTTAGTAGCTAGGATTTTCATTGCAAAAAGAAGATTAAACGATTGTTTATCATGTTAGATTGCATTTTAGGAATTGTATATCTACATCACGCGGTGAACCTGAAAGGCAAAATTCTTAAGAAAGATCAACTGTAAAATAAATTCAATGAACATAAAAACGCTTTGGAACCTAACGCACAACATTTAGAAGTCTAGGCTAGAGATATATTTCGGCATCCTAAATCCTGGTAACTATTGCTTTCATCATAGGTTGGGTGATTCCTCCTCTTTGAGATGACAAGTGTGAGTACGGACTTGTGCTCCCACGTACTATCGAGTATATATTGGGAGACCACAATAGGCTATATCCTTTATCCTTAGGAAGCCGTGTCTGCGCCCCATCGTCACAATGCACTGAACACAACATTGGAAGATTGATTGTCGTACCGTAAAAGTTATTTACGTTTGTGATTGGTTTGGTAATCCATCTGTCTGGACTTCTAGAGTAGTCTCTTTCGTTCCTTTTAGACTTCTTTAAAGGAAAAGGTCCATCTGAGCACTTGTCACTTCAGGCTCATTAAAAATCGAAGGCAACTAGAGTCATCTTTTGCTTTTTCTTGACTCTTAAAAATTGAAAAAGAAAGTTGTGTCAAAGCGTCTAAAATTTATTTTAATCAGAATAACGTCACTTTTCCCTCATTGGTCTTAGGTTGAGAAAAATGGAGTCCACCAACCAGGGATTTCCCCTTGGTGGAAATCCTAGTTCTTTCTCCTCTTGGGGAGATGTTGGTGCACCTCATATGGCCACATTGTCCCTCCCAGGACTAACAATTGGCTTGCCCATATGGCTCTTCTTGAACTCCGTCATTCAAACTATCGTGGTTCCTGAGCAATCAAGTCAGCAACTAGATGATACTAGAGTTACCCCCCAACCTTCTGCTTCACTTGTTTCTCCCTCCCCTCCTTCCTCTTCACTTGGTAAAGCTGGTAAAGCTAAAGACCAAGTAACTAAGAAGAAGAAGAAAGGGAAGGAGAAGGAGAAGAAAAAGAAGGAGCCAAAGGAAAAAAGGGATAACCGTGCATCATCTAGCGAAAATCCACACACTGCACCATCCAAACTGAGATCTCCATGTGTCATTTCCAAAGGGGACCACTATCATTGAGATTGTCCTTGCATCCCTCAGATCTTAAGGGACTAATCTCCTTGTTTTCACAATCCGGTGTCGTCAACCTATGATGATCATATTGAGAGTACACCGTCAACTAGAGAAAACAAAGTCTCTGGACAGAAAGGAAAATGTAAATTTCCTTGCAAAGTGTGTGAAGGCAATCATGTAGTCCACCGTTGTCCCTTCCTGGATGAAGCTAAAAGAGTCTTGGATAACCGTCCTGCTTCACTGCTACGGCTTCCTCCTGTGTATAAGAAACTCTTGCCGAGTCCATCGCTAGTTGAAAATTTGACTGACACAAATTTATGGTTGGTCGAAGCATCTATCATTGAAGATAAACCATCTGAATCCATACCAGACGAAAGTCAAAAGGTTGAGGCAGCAGTCAACCCAGTCCTGTCTTCAGAAGGTCCATCTTTAGATGATACAGTCATCGAAGAGAATGAGAATGACACTGTTAAAATTATTTTCATAAATACAAACTCTGATGAACATGGTGCAATCTACCTGTTCCTTTACCGTAGGAAGGAAGTTCGTCAGGGTCATATCTGGCCATATATTCGGTCCCACCTCCGAGCAACCTAGTCATTTCCTTCGATTGGAATCTACTAGGCAGACCCCGTTTACCGTCTAATGTACCATTCTGAATCATTGTACAAACTTACAGAATGGTCATGGTTGGTACCATCATAGATGAAGGGGCTTCTGTGAGTATCCTTTCCTCAACTGCTTGGAAAGCGCTTGGTTCGCCATTGCTTCTGCCTAAGATGCGGAATCTAACGAACTTTGATAAAGGAACTACTCGACTGTTAGGGATCCTTCTAAGTTTGCCTATAACTTTGAGAGGGAAAACCATGTATCTGAATGTAATGGTAGTCCAAGGACCTTTAGATTATAATTTTCTCCTTGGGCGCGACTATATTTATAGCATAGGAGCCATTGTATCCTCACTCTTTCGACTAATGTGTTTTCCACATGAAGGCTGAGTGGTCCAGCTTGTAGACCAGCTTTCATTCCCCAGCTCACACATAGCTAATAGTAAAATTCCATCCCTAACTAGTCTTTTCACGCAAGGAATGTCTCATCAATCTCCAGTCCGTCCACTTGAAGAAAGTGAGTAATTCGGTGGCCATGACTAAAACCCAGGGGGCATGCACCCTAGTCTGCCTCGGCAGGAAAACTTCAGGTATATGGTAGGTTTTCGTGTAGGAATATCACTAGTCTGACATGCCCATCCGTTTAGGAAAATGGGGTTAGACTAGAATAAGATACCTCCGTTAGAAGGTAGGCCTTTCCCGAATGAACAAATTTTTTGTCTGCAAATTGAAGGGTAACCTGGAAGCTCTACTTTGCTATACCTAGGGGCATGCAAACCTTTTTGCATGAAAGTGAAGAGCGACCATTTATTTTCTCAATTTGTAGGTTCTTAACCCTTTAAACTTGTAGGATTGGTCGTTCCTAGCTTACGTAAAGAAAGGATCCGGAGCAAAGTTTCGAATGGTGCAAGCTCCTTAAAAATTGAACCTATCGATGAGACATCCTTATTATATGACTGTCATGAGCAACTTTTATGCGAAGTTCAAGCTTGTTAAAAATTAAACCTAAGTAATGAGGAAATGTTCCCCCAGAGTTTAAGCTCATTAAAAAATGAACCAACCTCCGGTAAATTACCTTTGTGAATGCATTATCATCAGCTTTTGAGCCCTGGTCGTGTTCTTGCCATCACCTCCACTCTATTTTAGCCGATCATACGCCTCCATTTGATTGTTTACCCTTTTGAGGAACACCTATGAAGAGTGATTCCGTTAACGATCCCTGTGACACTACCATGATTGGAAAATTCCAAACCTTACCTGGAATTAGCAGCTACCCGAAAATATCACTCGTTCCTGAAAGACAAGTCTCCTTTAAGCTCTTTTCACCTGACTCGTAAAATATGAAAATATTGTTGAGCAGCTGGCCTCTCCAGCTCATTAAAGCTACTGGGAGTGCTATCCCTCCTCTAGATTTTAATCTTTTTTGACCTGAGGAATTATTACATAAAAAGATCGAGCACTTGTCTTGTTTGGCTCATTAAAACTATCGAAAATTCATCCCTTTCGTATTATTTTATACCTTTTCGGACTTAAGGGATTATATGACAAAAAAGGATTACTGGAGTTTCCTTTCCATCCCTTTCATACTCTCTGAAATTAAAAAAGGATCGAGTTTTCTTTGTCATTAAACTCGTTAAAACCAATAGCGACAAACTTTTCCATAGAGACAAGAACGAATTTCACTGTCGCTAGGCTCGTTAAAACATAGCGAGGGGTTTTCCTGAAGGGAAAATTATAAAACAAGAATATGTTATCCTCCTCAAGCTTGATAAAAATAAAGAGGTACTGGTCAGCAATGACTGGGGAAAATTGGGAAGAAAACTTGAAGAAACTTTATTGGTAGCAAGTCGCTCTTGAACATGACACTTTCACTCCATCACCATGATTGAGTCGAGTTGGGTTATTTCATTCATCGATCATATTACCATTGGTCCATCGTACCATACATCTTTCGGGTTAACGCTACCAATCCATTTCAGTGTCGCTGATATGTTCAATAGAAGTCGATCAGAGAATTCACCAACCCAGCTTGTGCCTCACTTGCTACAATACCTTCACGCTTCATTCTTTCATGATCACCACCCTGAACCCTGTATCATCAAATCATTTTCACCTCCACAAAGTCATTTGCTCCATTCCATGTCATAGATGTGGGATTCATTAAAGCCCTCCTACGACGGGTGACTTCTTGTCGACGACAGCTCATTATCCAAGAAGTCAACCTAGGAACAACCCTTTCAATACTTTGAAGCTTGCATACCTCAATGGTAATATTCTCACTTCCAGCGACAATTTTTCATCAATGGCCTTCGACCGACAGATTTTGTGTTGTGTTCGACACCAATTCCCTTTTTCACACCACATGAATTGTACTGTAGTACCTTGAGGGTCATCATGATTATCGCTGATTCCTCTCGCGCCTGTTAATAGCTTGCATCATTGGCTGGTAATCAGGTGATATCTATCCATGTTCAACTCCAGAACATTTTTCACATGGATCGACTTGCACTTCAGGCGAAGATTGGACGAGTTTGAAGACCCCGGATCTAGTTTCATCCATCCGGGATATGATATATTCAGGAAAATAAAGACATCAAATGTACATCATTGTTGCACAGATGATCATCTAAATCAAAGGATGATGGCTCTATTAGAATCATTAGTCTGCCACACAGACGGTTGTCTGTCCTATGTACATGAAAATGAATTTATAAAGCTGAGCATGGGAATGCCCGCCTCAGCTAGGTCATGAAAATATTATGAATATAATGTATTGTATTGTATCTTATTACAGGTCACCTTCTAGTTCGAAAAAACCTTGGATCCTCATGATAAAGCGTTTCACTCGACATCAAAAGATTTTCGACCTCATGCTTTAGGGGGCAACTTTTATAGACATATTTGGGCACTCAAACCCCAAATCATATATGTCCATAAACCAAGGGCTTATAAGTCCCTAAAAGTGTTGTTTCATGCCCTAAAGGAACAAGGTTAGCTGATAACATCATCTCCCAGAAGTTCTCCACAAAAAACTACTTAGAACTGGTCAAAACTAGACCATACAGACTACTCAGTGCAAAAAGTGCGATGCATACTGAAAATCCCTTCTGTAGGGTGCGATGGGTGAGAGTAAACAAATGGCAGAGACAGTTTGCAAGGTGGATGATCATGGAATCTTCCAGAAACTTCTCCTGTGACACTTGCCTCTCTGAATTCACCCAGGGATGAGTAAGAGATGATCAATCTCCAAGTAGAATCAAGGACTATCAGAGAGAAGACACTAATCAAAATCCTAGAAGCTGACTCACCCCCCTGCAATCATCTATATATGGATCCCTCATCCCAGAGATCTAAAAGGATGGAATCTTGTATCTTGGAAGGAAGTGTTGTTGGTTTCCTGGTGGAATATCATAGTGCTGGGTGATCTAAGCTTGTGATGAGGTGAAGAAGGGCTTTCATGCTGGGAGGATGACGTTGGGTCAGAAAGGTTGAGGCAGCAGCTGACCCGGTCCTGTCTTCAGAAGGTCCATCTTTAGATGATAAAGTCACTGAAGAGAATGAGAACGACACTGTTCAAATTATTTTCGTAAACACAGACTCCGATGAACATGGGGGAAATCTACTCGTTCATTTACCGCAGGAAGGAAGTTCATCAGGGTCATGTCTGACTGTTTATTCGGTCCCACCTCCGAGAAACCTAGTCATTTCCTTCGATTGGAATCTACTAGGTAGACCCCGTTTACCATCTAAAGTGCCATTCCAAATCATTGTACAAACTTACAGAATGGTCATGGTCAGTACCATCATAGATGAAGGGGCTTATGTGAATATCCTTTCCTCAACTACTTGGAAAGCGCTTGGTTCACCATCGCTTCTACATGAGATGTGAAATCTAATAGGCTTTGATAAAGGAACTAGTCAACTCTCAGGGATCCTTCCGAGTTTGCCTATAACTTTGAGAGGGAAAACCATGTATCTAAATGTAATGGTAGTCCAAGGACCTTTAGATTATAATCTGCTCCTTGGGTGTGACTATATTTATAGCATAGGAGCCATTGTCTCCTCACTCTTTCGAGTAATGTGTTTTCCGCATGAAGGCCGAGTGGTCCAGCTCGTAGACCAGCTTTCATTCCCCAGCTCACACATAGCTAATAGTCAAATGCCATCCCTAACTGGTCTTTTCATGCAAGGAATGTCTCATAAATCTCCAGTCCGTCCACCTGAAGAACGCGAGTAATTTGGTGGCCATGACTGAAACCCAGGGGGCATGCACCCTGGTCTGCCTCAGCAGGAAAACTTCAGGTATAGGGTAGGTTTCCGCATAGGAATATGACTAGTATGACATGCCCATACATTTAGGAAAATGGGGTTAGACTAGAATAAGATACCTCTGTTAGAAGGTAGGCCTTTCCCGACAGAACAAATGTTTTGTCTGCAAATTAAAGGGTAACCTGGAAACTCTACTTTGCTATACCTGGGGGCATGCAAACCTTTTTGCATGAAAGTGAAGAGTGACCATTTATTTTCTTAGCTTGTAGGTTCTTAACCCTTTAAACTTGTAGGATTGGTCATTCCTGGCTTACGTAAACAAAGGATCTGGAGCAAAGTTTTGAATGGTGCAAGCTCCTTAAAAATTGAACCTATAGATGAGACATCCTTATTATATGACTGGCACAAGCAGTTTTTATGCGAAGTTCAAGCTCGTTAAAAATTAAACCTAAGCAATGAGCAAATGTTCCCCCAGAGTTTAAGCTCATTAAAAAATGAACCAACCTCTAGTAAATAACCTTTGTGAATCCATTATCATCAGCTTCTGAGCCCTGGTCGTGTTCTTGCCATCACCTCCACTCTGTTTTAGACAATCATATGCCTCCATTTGATTGTTTACCCTTTTGAGGAACAACTACGAAGAGTGATTCTGTTAGCCATCCCTATGACACTGTCATGATTGGAAAATTCCAAACCTTACCTGGAATTAGCAGCTACCCGAAAATATCATTTGTTCCTCAAAGACGAGTCTCCTTTAAGCTCATTTCACCTGACTTGTAAAATATGAAAATATTGCTGAGTAGTTGGCCTCTCCGGCTTGTTAAAGCTACTGGGAGTGCTATCCCTCCTCTAGATTTTAATCTTTTTGGACTTGAGGGATTATTACACAAAAAGATCAAGTGCTTGTCTTGTTCAGCTCATTAAGACTATCAAAAATTCATCCCTTTCATATTGTTTTATACTTTTTCAAACTTGAGTGATTATATGAAGAAAAAGGATTACTAGAGTTTCCTTTCCGTCCCTTTTCAGACTCTCTAAAATTGACAAAGGACTGAGTTGCCTTTGTCGTTAAGCTCATTAAAACCAATAGCGACAGGAACGAGTTTCACTATCACTAGGCTTGTTAAAACATAGCGACGGGTTTGCTTGAAGGGAAAATTATAGAACAAGCATATGTTATCCTCCTCAAGCTTGATAAAAATAAAGAGATACTGGTCAACAATGACTGGGGAAAATTTGGAAGAAAAATTGAAGAAACATTATTGGTAGAAAGTCCCTCTTGAACATGACACTTTCACTCCATCACCATGATTGAGTTGGGTTGGGTTATTTCGTTCGCCGGTCATATTACCATTGGTCCATCATACCATCCATCTTTGGGGTTAACGCTACCAATCCATTTCAATGTCACTGATATGTTCAAGAGAATTCGATCAAAGAATTCACCAACCCATCTTGTGTCTCACCCGCTGCAATACCTTCACGCTTCATTCTTTCATGACTGCCACCCTGAACCCTGTATCATCAGATCGTTTTCACCTCCACAAAGTCATTTGCTCCATTCTGTGTCGTAGATGTGGGATTCATTAAGGCCCTCCTACGATAGGTTACTTCTTGTCGATGATAGTTCATTATCCAAGAAGTCAACCTAGGAACAACCCTTTTAGTACTTTGAAGCTTGCATGCCTCAATGGAAAGTTTCTCACTTCCGGCGACAAGTTTACATCAATGGCCTTCGACCGAAAGATTTTGCGTGGTGTTCGATGCCAGTCCCTTTTTCACACCATGTAAATTGTATTGTAGTACCTTGAGGGTCATCAACATTATCAGTGATTCCTCTCATTCCTGTTAACAACTTACATCATTGGCTGGTAATCAGGCAATGTCTTTCCATGTTCGACTCCAGAACATTTTTCACATGGATCGACTTGTACTTCGGGCAAAGATTGGAAAATTTTGAAGACCTCAGATCTAGTTTCATCTATCCGGGTTGTGATATGTTCAGGAAAATAAAGACATCAAATGTACATCATTGCTGCACACACAGATGATCATCCGAATCAAAGGATGATGGCTCTATTAGAATCATCAGTCTGCCACATAGACGATTGTCTATCCTATGTACATGAAAATGAATTTATAAAGCTGAGCATGGGAATGCCCACCTCAGCTAGATCATGAAAATATTATGAAGATAATGTATTGTATTGTATCTTATTACAGGTTGCCTTCCAGTTCGAAAAAACCTCGGATCCTCATGATAAAGCATTTCACCCGACATCAAAAGATTTTCAACCTCATGCTTTGGGGGCAATTGTTATAGTAATATTTGGGAACTGCAACCCCAAATCATATATGTCCATAAACCAAGGGCTTCTGAGTCCCTAAAAGTGTTGTTTCATGCCCTAAAGGAACAAGGTCAGCAGATTACATCATCTCCCAAAAGTTCTCCACAGAAAACTGCTAAGAACTGGTCAAAACTAGACCATACAGACTGCCCAGTGCAGAGGGTGTGATGCATCTCACCTGCTCAGTGAAAAAGGTGTGATGCATACTAAAAATCCCTTCTGTAGGGTGTGATGGGTGAGATTAAACAAATGGCAGAGATAGTTTTCAAGGTGGATGATTGTGGAATCTTCCATAAACTTCTCCTGTGACACTTGCCTCTCTAAATTAGCCCAGGGATGAGTAAGAGATCATCAATCTCCAAGTGGAATCAAGGACTATCAGAGAGAAGACACTAATTGAAATCCCAGAAGCTGACTCACCCCCTGCAATCATCTATATATGGATCCCTCATCCCAAAGATCCGAAAGGCTGGAATCTTGTATCTTGTAAGGAAGTGCTATTGGTTTCCTGGTGGAATATTACAGTGTTGGGTGATCTAAGCTTGTCATGAGGTGAAGAAGGGATTTCATGCTAGGAGGATGACACTGGGTCAGACCAATGGGTTGTAATCCTCTCTTCTAATCTCTATATCAATAAAGCTATTCAAGTTTTCCTCCACATTCTTGTACGTTTGCTAATATATGCATGTGTGTGGTCAATATATATCTGGTCCTATATTTTTTACGATTGTAGATCTCTACACTTTGAAGGTATTATGTTGCTTTGACTTTACAGGTACTCTTTGAAGTGGAGCGACAAAGATCCGTCAAAGGGGAGAAGGAACAAGCAGAGAACCAAGCGAAAGATCGAGGTTGGTATTCTTTGCTCCTCTCCTATCTACTTCTCGTAAAGGAAAGTGAAAGTAACTTTAGTCTATTTGTTTCTAAGATATCTACCCATCTTATTGGGACTAGTAGCTCTACATAGACACTAGATTTCCTGATAACATGAAGTGGTACCCTTCACTTCTCTATTATACCTCACAGGGATTTTTGATCCTCAGAATTTCAAATGCTGCTAAGAATGACACATTCAGCCAAAACAATGGTATCACCAAAGCCACGTAACTTAAAATGGTAAATAATGACTCCAACAGAGACACGCCATGGTAACGTATAGCAAGGAAATGCAGGAAGATTGTGATTTTGATGAGCAGGAAGAATGGCACAAAACTGGCACAAAATTTAATTTTTAGACCAAAGAATAACAGGCAGAGTAACATCCATAATCGCAGGTATGAATAATCTTGTAGGGCACAGTGAGGTTAGGTAAGAGAAATAATCATGTCGATGATGCCTTGAATTTGTATTAAAAACAAGAGAAGTCTCCGAAATAAGAGAAGGAGATATGGCAGATGCAACATTGACAGGCTTTAGCAATGAGGCAGAGTTGACACACTAAAAACTCCCAGGCCTCGCTTGCCCAAAATTTTCTGTGGAGGAATGGCAGAGCACTTAGGTTCAGTTTTGATAGACAAAAATGACATGGAGAGAAAGGCCACAATACCAATGGCTCAAACTGGAATAGGGAAAGAGTATGCTTGCTCTGATACCATGTTAAACATGACAATGGCATAGATAGAATGTGAATGATAAGCATGAAAATACATCTATTATTGACAATGATATACATTTATAGTACATGGTGTGACCCTTGGATTCATATTCCAAGTCGTCTCTTGGACTCCCTTTGGATTTTTAGCTTCCACACCAACCCTTAGAGGATTAGGTGTCCAACAACATTAACTTATGGAAAATCCAACCGAGTTAGGGACTTCCATGTACCACCCAAACATCAATTGGGATGAACCAAATCTTTCTTTCATCCAATCACTTCCATGCCATATTCCAAACATGATTGTGGGATGTCATGGGATAAACCAATACATAATCAACTAGGGACTCTAGAGGTTAAGCCACCTCCACTGTCAAGCTACCATGATCTCACGTGAAAAGGTCCCGAGATCACAAAACAAGCCAAGCTTGGATTCCTAAGAATTTATTCACCATACCTTGAGGAATTTTCCTTTCTCCACCCACCTATTGAGGCCTTCTCAGAGAAAACCATCTCCACCCCCAACCCTTGGGATTTTCTCGAGACCACTGCAACCATTTCCAAAACTTTCTAAAAATACACAGCTCAACCAAGAATAAATCTTGTCACACCATGGCTATCTAGGAAATGACAAGGAAAGGTTGAAATTGTTTTCAAACTAGGGAAAACCCATGCCAATGATATCAAATGAACCAAATAAAAAAATGAATGTACCTTGCATTCACATCCCAATAAGGAAATCACATATGCAACATGTTACCTACAAAATCCTCCTACTAAAGCTACTGATGCAACCTTCTCTTTGTGCTCCCTTGATTTCCTTTGCTTCCCTTTTCCTTCCTTCTCCAAATCCAAGTGAATGATATAATTCTCCAAGAATACTCTAAGTGAAAGAGTGTATGAGAGAGAGAAAGTGAAAGGAGAGAGCCAAAACTAAACTGACAAAAGTTGAAACAACCAAAAGTTGTGAATTGTTTCTCTGATGCCTTTTCATCATTGATATTTCTTTTTTTTTAATTCATTTTGCTCCATTTTTCATCTAATTTCCCATGCATGCATATTTGTGTCTCTTCACCTTCCTTTTCTCCTATTTTCTGTTATTTTCATAATTGAATTCCATTTATTGTTGCCAGTGCATTTGTAGATTTCCATAGCCATTTATAAATCACAAATGATGCCCACTATAATGTTTTCCCAAAATTCAGCTTAAAATATGTGTCTCACGACCTTTTTTCCTTTATTATCCTTTATTACATGAAACTTTAATATAAGGTTATTACAAACCCCTCCCCCTCGGGGGAACACTGTCCTCGGTGTTGTATAACACCTATGACCAACAAACTATTGAAGAGAAAACATACTTCCTATAGAGATGTATAACACATCTCAATGTAGTATTTACAATGACATCCCACTAAAAATAAAAATAAACATACCACTTATTGGAGCTTTATAACACAATTCATTGTGGGATTTATGCAATACACACACCCACCGCATTAAAATATATATATATTATATATATATTACATATACACCAAAAATTCATTTGCTTGAATAAGCAAATAATGAAGGATACAAATCCCAAATTTGATCAACCATCTTCCATGTAGTTTCATCAGGCCCAAAAGAATTAAGAAACACCTTAACTTTCCCTCCTACTTGATTCTGGAGCATCACCTATTTCCACTTTAGAATGCAATGTGGCTCTAGCTGGAACTCTCCCTATGGTTCCCCCCTATAATACAAACCAATAAATCACATGATCAGTATCCTACACATATCTCTTAATCAATGAAACATGGAAAACATCATGGGTTTTCGTTGTTGATGGATGTGCAAATTTGTAGGCCATTGTTCCAATCCTCTGAAGGATCTCTAAAGTCCCACAATACCAAGGTTCCAGCTTGGAACATGAACCAATCCTCAAGGAGCTCCTCTTGGGCTTGATGCAAAAGTAGACATGTTCCCCACCATGAAAATCCTTGAATTCTTTATGCTAATATGCATAAATATTTTTCCTATTCTACACTGCCTTTAGGTTCCTCTTAATAACCTATATCTCTTACTCCATATTAGCCAATATATCTAGAACAATCAGCATCCTCTTCACTGGATCACTCTAACTGATAATAGTATTACAAATATGCCCATGGATAGCCTTAAATTGAGCCATCCTCAAGGATTCCTGATACCCATTATTATATGCAAACTCTACCAATGGAAAATAATCCTCCCACTTCCTCTTTTGATGCATGACATACATCCTCAAAATATCCTCAAGAATATTGTTAACCCTCTTTGTCTATCCATTTGTCTACAGATGATAAGTTATACTCAAATCCAACTCTGTCCCCAAGCTTGTAAAAAAATCCCAAAACTTGGAAGTGAACTTGGCATCTCTATCTGATATGATCTTCTTCGGAACACCATGCAACCTCACCATCTCCTTGATGAAGACCTGAGCTAAATCGCTAGCTAAATTTGTAAACTTCATTGCAATGAAGTGAGCTACCTTACTCAACCTGTCAACTGCAACCTTGATGCAATCATGTTGTCTTAATGTCATCGGAAAACATATAATGAATTCCATGGAAATGACCTCCCATTTCCATTATAGAAATGGAATAGGTTGTAATAAACTAGTTGGGTACTTACTCTTAGCTTTCACCAGTTGATAGTCTAAACTTCCTTTTTCAAGTTCAGCCAATGATATAACTTCTTAATAGTTGTCAAATTATTCTAATATCCTAGGTGACCTGAATATAGCCTGACATGAAACTCCTTCAAGATAAGCTCCTTCAATTTGTTTTTATTTAGCACATAAATCAAGTTCCTAAATCTGACCAAACCATATGTTGTGAGGTGATACTCCTCATCCCTATCACCTTCACCCTACTATTGTGACCTATGATTTAGCTATTGGTACCTATCATCATGTTTCCATGCCTCCAAGATCTGCTCCTGTAAATCTATCCCACAAGAGCTCATGGATGAAATATGATTCACCTACATTCTCCTACTAAGAGCGTATGCAACCCTATTCTTCTTTATTTTCATGTATTTGATCTCAAAGTTAAATGCAATAAGGATATCCAACCATTTAGCTTGCCTAGAATCTAGATTAGGTTGGTCAAACAAGTACCTTGGTCCACTGTGATCACTCATTAGAATAAACCTCTTGTCAAGGAGATAATGTCTCCACATCCTCAATGCATGAATGATAGTTGCTGACATGAGATCATGAGTCACATAGTTCTACTCATGCTCATTCAACTTCCTTCACTCATAGCATACCACCTGTCCTTCCTACATCAGAACTTCCCCAACTCCTTTCTTGCAAGCATTTGTACAAACCACAAAATCCTTATCAAGATCTACAATCTTAAAAACTAGAGTATTTGTAAGAAAATGCTTCAACTTCTCAAAGCTAGTTGCACACTCCTCATTCTATTCAAACTTATTCCCTTTTGATAAATTTAAACTTCTGTGATCCATATCATGTTTTTGAGAAGAATTTTTAGTGTAAATCACATTTGAATTCCTTTGTCGATAAAGACACTTTTCAAACCAACCAGTGTGGTTCATCGTAAGGACAAGTTGAAGAATTAGATCTAGGCTGCATGTTAAATAGTTAGAGCAGAACATCCAATGACTATATTTGACCAGGTAATGGCTCTATTGGACTGGTAGACTAGACCAGCTAATGCCTTTATTTGACTGGGAAACAACTAGTTAGACTGGACTAAGGGATAGGGATAGGAGAGCATAACCATAAAAAATTAATTAATAGGAATTAAAAATAATTTTTTAGTTAGTTCATTAGAAATTAAATGAATAAATAAGTTAAAGTTAAATGATTATTAAATAAATAGTAAGTTAGCTTGACTATTATTAAATTAAAAGGGGGTTTTTAAATTTAAATAGTTAATGGGAAGTTATTTTAAAACATTTGTATATAAGGTAATATATTTAATTAACATGAATTTAAAAGGTTAACATTAAATACACATAAGATTTATATAATTAAGTATTTCATATTCATTTAAAATTAAATATTTAATTCATTAATTGTACGTTAGTTTTAATTTATATTTAATCAAATAGGTTAATAAAAATAAAAGATATAATTGTAAGTTAGTATTCTTTGCAATGATGTAATAGATAGCCAATCCTTGAGAATTTTCTAATCAAGTTGCATTAATACCCTGCTAGTCCCATGAATGATTTGACCTCATCCACATTCCTAGTGGTTAGCCACTCCATGATAGCTGTAATATTTTTATGGATCCATTGCTATCCCTTCTTTGGAAACAACTTGTCCCAAGTAATGAATTTGAGTCTGAAAGAAACTACACTTTATAAGCTTGGCATACAACTGATGCTCTCTCAACAATCTCAACACTATTGCCAAGTGCTCTGCATGCTCCTCCTCATTCTTGGAGTATATAAACATATCTTAAATAAACATTATCAAAAAAATTTCTAGATAAGAATGCAACACAACATTCATCAAACACATGAAGGTGGTTGGAGCATTAGCAAGACCAAAAGGAACCACACAAAGTCATAATTCCCATACCTTATATGGAATGCTGTCATGTAAATATCTTCTCCATTGATGCACACCTAATGATATCTTAATTTCATATCAGTATTTGAGAACATTGTTTCTCCCATTAGTTGATCAAACAAGTCATCAATTTGAGGCAAAGGATACTTGTTCTTGATTTTCACCATGTTAAACTACCTATAATCAATGCATTACTTGATAGTACCATCCTTATTTACAAAAAATACTAGTGCACCCCAAGGCTACACACTTTTTCCCTTATCAAGCATTTCTTTAAGATGAAACTTCAATTCCACCAACTTTGGAGTGCTCATTATGTAAGGTTCCGTTGATGTTTGTGTTGTTCATGGCACTTACTCAATAGAGAAATATATCTCCCTATGAGGTGATAACTCTGAAATCTCTACACGAAACACATCTTGAAACTATTACAAAACATGATGCCCCTTGAGGGCTTCCACAACCTCCACATCCTTCCCTTTTTCACTAGAAATAATCACCGCAAAAATACACACCCCTTCCTGCTATTGCTCTTAGCTTGCTTGGTTGTAACTATTCTCACTGATGTAGGATTCTTCTTTCCCTACACAATTATCCTTTCTCCATCACCATTCAAGCACTCAATGGCCTTCTCATAACAATCTACCTTGGTCCTATGAGTAAATATCCAATCCATACCCAAAATCATGGTATATGAACCCAAAGGAATCACATTTAGATGAGTTGATGTAGGCATACCATTCAACTTAAATGGACAATCTCTCACCCAATGATGGACTCTTCTCTTGATATCTATAGCCAACTACATAAACAAATATTTTTCATGCACTTCTTTACTCAAACTACATTGATCCACCAAGTCAGGACTAACATAACTATAATTACATCCAGGAGCAATCACAATGGAAACAACATGATCGCAACGCTTTCCTTCCATATCAATAATGGATTTTTGATGATCTACCTTCTTGTTATAAATTGCTGCATAGATCATAGGAATGATTTTACCATCATCCCCACTATTTGTGCCTCATGGGCGTCAGGGAAAATTTTAAGGATGGAAAATTATCTTGAAGTTTAAGAACATTGGCGAATCTCACTAGTCCCTAATATGCAAACTATAAAGTGTTTATTGATATATTTGTAAAATTATTCAAATTTATAATAATTTTATATATACTCTCTATATAATCTTGGCAATTTTTAAAGTAACATTATTTATATTGTAAAATTTGGGTGAATAATTTAAAAAATTGGAAATTAGAAAATATATATTTTGGAAAAATCATGGAAAATTAGCCCACCTGCGAATATTAGCCCCAAATTTTTTCCATGATGGGAATTATAGGTCTGATGCCTACCACCCTATTATAGTGGACAATCCTTCTCACGCTGATCCTTTCCACAAAGCTAACACTACAATGGTTCCCTACGATTAAATTTATTTTGATTCTCTCCAAGATGAGATCCATGTCCTTTCTCAATTGTATTGAGATTCTTGTAAGGAGACACATTCTCTTTCCCAATTGCATCCTAATATATTCCCCACTTATGAGTCCATTTCCCCTTAGTCTTCTCATTCCATTTTCAGTCACCTTATTTCTCAGGATTACACTTTGACTGCTCATAACAATGCTTCAATTTCCTGATGGCTTCATCCAATAACTGAGGCTCATCAAACTCAATTTGGTCTCTGAATTCTCTTAGCAACCCACTAATGAAGCTTTGAATCTTCACTTTCTCATCCTTGAGGTAAGGCACATAACTCAACATCACCAAGAATCTGCTACTGTACTCATGATCTATCATACAACCCATCTTTAACTAATAAAACTCATTGGACATGTCATCATATTATATTTAGGATAGGTATTTCTCCTTGAAATGTCTCTCAAACTCATCCGAAATCCACTTCTCTTCTCTAATTCTTTTCACATTATTCACATCCTCCCACCAGATATCTACTTTACATTTGACACTGAAAGTGACTATCTTTGCTTTCTTGTTCTTTGTATAGTCATGCAATCTGAATAAATTCTTCATCCCAAGTAGCCATACTTTTACACATTCTAACTTCTTCATCTCTCCATAAAAATTAGGGGACTTTACTTCATTAAAATCATATGGAAAGTACTCATTCCTCCTATTGTGCTAGAGGTTATGAAAATGATGTCTCCTAGAAGAAGAACTACAATAAAACCCATACATGCAAGTCATCATGTCAATTGTATCCAATAATCTTCCACTCTTCATTATATCCTTCTTATCCAACATGTGTATCCTCTAAGACCTACTACCATCTACCCCATTAATCTTCTCCTCCTTCCTATATCCAGGATTGTTCCCCATCTATCCCTATTTGTACAACTCTAAAAGAGTCTATAGAGTCACTGCATTATCCTTTGTCTTCTTTTCATGAGCTCTGCAAATCCTTTCTTGTGCCTCAATCAACCTGTTATTATCTACCTTACAACTTTTGGTCTCTTCCCTCAAACTCCCCAATGTATCTATTATATCAGGAGAATAATATTCTCCTTGCTACTAAATTGACTTTTTTCATTCCATAGAATTCACATTAGGCATGCAAGGGGAGTCATATGAACTATGTTCCACCATTCTTCTCTTTATCTTTGACCTTCTCTTTCCTAAAAACATGTCATGTTAGATAAACAAAATAGAAACATAATCAAAATCATACCTTAATGCATTTCAAGGGAGGCTATCTCATATGCACAAATCTATCCAAATTAACAAAATATACATGCATATATACAATGGCATCAACATGTTAACATATCAAAATCATGCATGTTAACCATAACCATCACAATGCATGCTTTTATGCATGCATTTAACCCATCTAGGTCAAGTGTTTGAACCTAGAAGCTCTAATATCAATTTGTAATGACCCCTCCCACATTTACTCACTTTTACAAGCTCTACAGGGTAAAAATGAGGTGAGTGCTACTATGACATGACCCAGCCTCCAAGTTCCAATTATGGAAATCTGTATAACGAACAGCTTACTGGCATCCCTCAGGGACTTCAGTTCACTCAGGATCCTAACAACAACCACAAGTGATCAATCCCTGAGCTATAAATATTTTTCAATGACCTAAATCCACAACCACACCTTTGACACTTCATCCATGCAGTTATGAGGCTATAACCTCACCCACAAGCCTGTCTCCCAATGGTTATGACCCAAAAACCCTTGTTTTGTGCATGTGGTCGCAAGATCTATGCCACGTTTTCTAGAAATCCTCCATACCACTGCCCAGAATTGCTTGTAACTTTCCATAATCATGAAAATGATGATAATAATGATAAAAAAATAATACTTGAGCAAGATATTGACCAGAACATGTTTAGTAGATGATAAATATTTTGTCAAACATATGGTGAACATGAAAGCTATAGGTCATGAATGCATATATGATCATAAACTTCTAAACTTCATTCGAGAATAACCTATCAAGTTGAATTCCCTCTCAAGCTAGCTACAACAACTCTTGTAAGTTGATGCATTCATAAACCATTCATTAAACTATCGAATCATGAACAAGAGTGATAACTAGAGCACATCATAGAACCATGCATATAACCAACATATAACCATAATAGAAACCATGACAAACCATCCATAAAATCCACATAATAACAAGTACATGTGCTTATTAATTACATTAGAAGAATAACTCATATTAAATTAAGAAAAATCCAAACAATTCAAGGACTTCCACGTACCACCCAATCATAGCTTAGGCTTAACCAAATATTTCTTTCAGCTAATTACCACCGTGCCGTATTCCAAGCTTGAGTGTGGGATCTCATGGGACAAACCAAGACATAATCAACCTAGACTCAAGATGTAAAGAACATCCACCCTCAATCTATCATGATCTCACCTATATTTGTCCTGAGATCACAAAACCAAACCAAGCATGGATACCTCATAATTTCTTCACCATACCATGACGAATTTTCTTGTCTCCACCCACCTATCAAGGGCTTCTCAAAGAAAACCATTTCCATCCCCAACCCTTGGGATTTTCTTGAGACCACCTCACCCAGTTCTAAAACCTTTCAGAAATCTAAAGATCAACCAAGAATGAATCCCATCACACCATAGTTATCTAGGAAATGGAAAGGAAAGTCTAAAACCAATGTCAAACCATGACAACCCCATTGCCAATAAAAATAAATTAACCAAATAAAAAAATTCATGTATCCTGCATTCATATCCTAGCAAGGAATTCACATATGCAACATGTTACCTCCAAAATCATCCTGCTAAAGCTATTGATCCCACCATATCTTTGTGCTCATTTTCTTTCCTTTACATCCCTTTTCCTTCCTTCTCCAAATCCAAGTGAATGCTAAAATGCTCTAAGAATAATTTAAGTGTGTAAAAGTGTATGAGAGAGAGAGAGAGTGAAAGGAGAGAGCCAAAACTAAATTGACAAAATATGTAATGACCAAAAGTTGTGAACTATTTCTCTAATTCCTTTTTATCGTTGATCTCTCTTTTTTTCCTTTATTTTCTTCATTTTCCTTCTAATTCCCCTTGCATGCATATTTGAGTCTTTTCACCTTCCTTTTCTCCTATTCTCTTTTATTTTAATAATTAAATGTCATTTGTTACCTATTTTCCTTTACCAATTTGCATAGCCATTAATAAACTGAAAGTGATTCCCACTATAATGTTTTCCCAACATTTAACTTAGAATATTTGTCCCATGACCTTGGTCTTATTTTTCCTTTATTATACTTTATTACATGAAAATTTAACATGGGGTTGTTACACCTGATACCATCTACCCCATTTGTTTTCTCTTTAGACTCCCGAAGGATTTCCTTATCTCTATGACTAGTTCTCAACTCATGTGGTCATTGTGTTTGTAAGCCTGAGAAGCTTTGCAAGATGACTGCATTTATTTTAACTTGCCTCTCTTGAGCTCTTAACAATATTTCATTATATTCATTTACACTTTTGACCCTAGCCCTTAGGCTCCTCAAGATATCCATACAATCAAGAGATCATGCCCCTCCCCCATGGCCAACTGATCTTTCTATTTCATTTTTCTAGGCCTCTTCATTTCCATGTTGTGACTGATTAAAGATATATTGCACCATTCTAGTACACATTGTTTTGTCTTTTGTTGCCTTTTTCTGCTTGTGATGTGTTGTCATTCAGACATGGTTGTTAAAGACATTATGACATAAATGAATGACAAGAAATCATGTCAATGATCTTGTTGTTTTAAGAGTTTTTATGGACAACTGGCTAAAACAAACAATCCACATTGGCACACTAATGTTAGTAAATCAACAAATTGTTAGCATCATTTCATTATATATATATATATATATTCTAGCACAGTTGTTATTTTGTCAATGGTAGTTACAACATATTAATTGTTAGTGCAGACTACATAAACAAATTGTAGAGTGATTAAATCAATTATACATGTAAGAAAATAATTCAGACTGGTTTTTAACACCTAAAATTTTGTTTATTTAATTATCTAAAAAACAACATAAGATCCCTTTGTAGAAGCTTCCTACTACATCCCATGATAGAGCCCATCTAGTCCAAGTGTTGAACGTAGGTGTTGATACCACCTATAAACACCCCACTTTATCTCAGTGAAGTGTCCACTATGTTAATCAATTTCTCTAGTATAGTTAGAGAAATGGGATAATTGTTTTTGTCTAATTTCTTACAATTTGGACTCCTTGTCCTTAAGTTACACTATTTTAAAAATTTTATTTTCTTAAAATTTAACATTTTCTTGTTTTCTATCACATGGCATGGTATCATGTCGTTGCCTAGTAGAGGCTCTCGACTTCACTATTTATATAATTTTGGCTTATGCATGTGTGATTATAGTTCGGAGAGATATACATAAAAATGCTCAACCTTATTATGGTGTAACCAATCATACCTAACACATAATTTACCCACGTGTTATCCATACAGAAGCCCCACACACACACACACACATATACCTTTGTAACAACCCTTGGTTGATTTTCTATGTAAATAAAATAACACCAAGGTTATGGGATACATATTCCAAGTTGAATGTTGGTAAAAACACTTTAGTGGGTATCACTTGTGATTAATTAATGGATACGGAAATTGGCAAAGGGAAAGAGGCATTAATTGGCATTTATCTATGAAAATAAAGGAACATAGGAGAAAAAGATGGTGAAGAGAAACATATTCGCATGCTAAGGAAATTAAAAGAAAATGAAGGAAAATGAAGGAATTAGGGAAGGGCTTATGAGGATCAATTCACAGCTTTTGTTGGTTTTAGCTTTTGTCTGTTTAGTTTTGGCTCTCTCATTTCATTATATCATTCTTTCACACTCTTGCACACTTAGAGAATTATTGGAGCATGCTTATAGTGCTCTATTATTCACTTGGATTTGGAAAAAGAAGGTAAAGTAAAGAAGGAAGCACAAGGGAATAGTTGGATCAACAACTACAGATGGATTGCTTGGTAGGTAGTAGGTTGCATGTGTGATTTCCTTGCTAATTCTAGATGCATGGTATATGCATGTGATTTTTTGGTTATGTGTTTTCATTGGCATGGAGATTTTCCTGTAGTGATGTGGTTTTATTCTTGCCTTTCCATTTCCTAGATAGCCATGGTGTTGTGGGTTTTTCCACTTATTTTTTTGATTGGTCATCAGGTTCCTTATGGTTGTGGGTTGGAACAAACACTCTGGAAACCCTGGAACAACTTGGGCTAAGTTACTAGTCCTAAAGCTTAGATTGAGATAAATGCTTTGGAGCCCTTGGTGGTTTAAGTTACTTGTCCCTAGAGCCAAGTTGGACAAATTCTATGGATCCCTAAAAGTTTGTGGGTTGAGTTACTATTGTCTTGTTGGGGCCTGACGCAGGTTCAGAAGTGGTTTAGCCAAACAAATCTTGAAACTATTGGCCCTTTCAGCAACAATCTCTGGTGGGCGAACTGAGGTCTCACTCGAGGTAGTATGGGAGGGTGTTGGAACTAAGTTTCCACACCCTAGAGATGTCTTGATGAAGTCTTGGAAGTTTGTGGACTGATCCTATGCGCTTGCACTTCTCTGCATGGCCGTATGACCTTTGTGTAGCTCTGTAAAGAGCATGAAGAGGCATTGTCTAGATTCTTTGTCCTTACTGTGTTATTATTATAGATCTTAATTTAATTATGTGGGCCCAATAGTTTCATCAATCATTCAACATTCATAATAAGTGTGTGTAATCATAAACTGTAAAGAGACACAAACATATAACAGAAGCATAAACACGCAGATCTATGAGAAGATGCACAATATTTCAGAATCAACTTGTATTTTATTAATCTTCTGCTCCAGTACAATCCCACCTCCACCCTATGCACTTAGCTGCAGGGGTCTGTGCACACAACTGTGGACTCTATCAGGCCTCTGTGCACTCAGCTGCATAGCCTCTTCCTACTACTACAACACAAGACTCGGACTTACAAACTCAGATCTAATTCCTCAATCAAAAACTCATATCATTTCTCTAAGATTAGCACTTCCAAAACTAACTTCTGCAATTAGAGACTCCCTCTATTTATACATTCCCATGGTCTGCAGACCATGGGTAGGCCGACACATTCTATATTATTTTACAATATTTTAGGGCAGAAAACTATAGACTCTCATGCTCCACGCCTGCATTTTGTGTGGTCTTTACATTACATTGACCAAAACTAGGCTTTAAGCCCCAAGAGCCCGCTATGGGGGGATCCACTGCACAACAGGCCCCCAACATAATCATCATGACTCATCCCAAGTCACTTGGCTAGTGCAGTAATCTACGTGCGGAGTCCATCCAGCAACTTCTGCACTTCATTGACATCTAACACACATTCCTTCATTGTTTGCTTTATTAGTTGTGCACAACTTTCCAATGCATCTTTGTCAAAGGCACCTTCTTGCCTTAGCTCATATGTATCCTACATCTAGGCCAACTTTCCCTCGATCATGGTGGTGACTGTGAATGCTTCCTCTAGCCAAGGTTGGATGCATGCTTTAAGCCCTACTTCTTTCTATCGTGCAGCATCCACCTATTCCTTTAGAGCTTAGGATTCCCCAATTTAGGCCAGTCACTGAGTAAGGGTGACCGTCTGCACGGTCCCCTAGACATTTTCATAGGCTTGCTGCAACTCCCGTGCTTCTATCTCTAACTTCTATGGCATTGGGTCTTCATGCAGTGAAGTGAGCGTGAAGAGGGACTGATCCAACAATCCCATGTGGTCCTGTACAGTGTGCTGTATCGCTTCCAACCCTGATTGAATGGCATGATGGCACTGCTCTCTGACTTTCGAGGCTGTAGAGGGTTGGGCTTTTAGCTACAGCTCTATGATCTGCAAGTTCAGCTCCAACTGATCCTTCATGGCCTCCTCCTGGGTCTTGCGAACTTCAGTAGCTAGTTGGTGAATCTTTTCCAGTGTGGTAAGTGCCACTGGAATGACCAACTATGGTATGTTGTTAAAGGCTTCCCCGATGACCTGTTCTAATCCTTGGTTTTGCACAATTAGGTTGTCACACTATAGGCTGAGCTATTCAAAACTCAATTTCTGCTTGCTCAAGACTTGGAGGGCATGACCCTCCGTGGCGCGAAGCTCCACAGTTACCCCATCTTGCAGTTGGTGTAGGGATTTCCTAGGAAGGGCAGCCAAATTCAGCCCGCAACCCCTCATGTCCCCCTTAGCTTCTGCTAATACTGTGCCTTCTAGTAACACCAAAGTGTTTGTTGTGTGGGCATGCAACATTTTCTTGGCTTCATATGCACCTTCTTCAAGGTGTGGTGTCATCATTCCTGGGGGTTGCACCTATAATGCCTACAACTATGCTCTGAGTGCCCCCAACACAGTCGTCTGCTCCATCATCAATTCTTCGAAAGCATCCTTGGTAGCATCGTGAACTCATTCGCCCTTGTAAATAAGGTCTCCCTTGGAGGTCTTTGTTGCCTTTGTCTTTTCCTGTGCGGTTGGCTTCTCCTAGACGCGCGACCTCTTGAGTTAGGTCAATTTTGGTGTAGTGTTCATGTGTTCCTCTGTCTCAGCCTCCCCCTGTATTTCGTGCTCCGTAGACATTTCCTAGCCTTCCTCAATCTCTTCAGTGGGTGCGGTTGTGGTTTCTGCCATCTGTACTACCGCTGCCTCAGCCGCTTTCCATTGCATGGCTGCTTCCTATTCCTGGCACTTCCTCTCTACCAGCTTTGCAATGCGCAACTTGGTTTCCCTCTTTCACTGTTGTGTTCTAATATTTTCCAGTTCTTCCAAGTCCGAAGTGCACCACTTCGGGGACCATGCCACCATCACATCGAATATTACATCATCCGTTGCAATGAATGGAAGATTCACCCATGTTCGGGTTGGATCCTTGCACGCCTAGATATACAGGTTATGCATATTCACCTTGAACTTTGCCGCACTTCACAAGTTGTTATATACTGTAGAGGACAAGCGTTGCCTATGATTGATCCATGTTCATATGTTTGCCTCTACGAACGCCCAAAACACCTTTATCTCGCGAATCTTCATTGCATCTTTCGTTGCCCAAAGGGAGGTGTACATCGCAGCTTTGGGTAGGTTACCCTTAACTGTAGGAAAATGGTCTATTTCCAGCAACGTGGGATAAGGATTGTTGTCATCAACAATCTCTATTACTTCAAAGTCTGTTTGTGTGCTCGTGCC
Organism: Pinus taeda; assembly: GCA_000404065.3. Classification (NCBI taxonomy): domain Eukaryota; kingdom Viridiplantae; phylum Streptophyta; class Pinopsida; order Pinales; family Pinaceae; genus Pinus; species Pinus taeda. The sequence continues at coordinate 189,590 of APFE031569758.1, forward strand.
TTCGATATCCACTGTTACCCCTTGCAACCTCCCCATGGGAAAATATTTTGTTGGTTCGCCATTTGCCATTGGATCGAGGACCACTGCAACACGAGCCTGGCCATGCATTCCCATATCTGCTTTGGTAACACATTTGTGTCCGAACCCAAGTCTAGGATTACCTAATCCATCTCATATTCACCAATATGTGCCGTTAATCTCATCTCCCTCTCAATGCACAATGTATGTTTTCCTAGTTTCCGGACTACATGCAGCTCACTTGACCCTGTGCACCTAGTGATCAACTCTTGTAGTCCTTTGACTGCCTTATTTTCATGCAAGAGCTTCATGCATGTCTCTAAAAAGGTAGTAAGTATAGAAGGATCCATTCGGATCTGGTTGATCCTTACTACCTAAAGTAGAGGCCTCCGTGAAGCTCTTCTTAGCTTCCATAAATGTCTCCTTTGCGTGTTACAAGTCAAACTTAGGTTGCTTTGCAGGAGCCTTGCGAACCCATGCATCTTCCTCAGGCTACTTCCCCTTATCTTCCCCTGTGGTCACACCACTTCTAAGCACCATATTCACATTTGGGTCTTCTTCACATAGTTTAGACCTCATCATTTGAATATTTTGAGTTAGAGTAGGTTGGAGTACCCATTTTTTGCGCATCAGTGTGATTAGCGTAGGGCAGTCTATCATTTCATGATGAAATTGATCACAGTATGAACAAGATATTCTCATTGGGTTGGTACAATCATGAGCGTAGTTCCCTGGTCCTCCACAATTGTAACAAATTAACTATTTGTGGCCCCTTCCTGGCCCCATTCCTCCTCATCGCCGACCTCAGCCCTGAAATCCAGTGCGTGCCATCCCCGTGGCTAAGTCGAGGCCCCTAATTTCCGTATGCATTCTATAGGCTGGGGTCCACTCCATCATCAATTCATAACTGCGACAAGTACACTCGTCGTGGCCCACGGACCTGTAGAAATTATAAAATAGTTGTTGCGGAGTCTGTGTATACTTCTGCAACAAATGGCAGTTATCAGTCATGTGTTTTCCTCCTATCTGATAGATCGCACACTAGAGCGCAGGTGCCACACTTGGCACTATTGTGCCTCCAATCTTAATGGCATTGGCCCCCCTCCTGCCAAGTAGTTCGCGAATACTTGACAATGGTCTTTGTCATGGCCTTGGCCCTTGCATTTTATGCACCACACTTCCTCGCATGCCTCTAGTTGTGGTGCCCTATCTTGTTTCAAACTTTGCATCTCTAAGCATAGATTTTGTTGTTGCGCATGGATTTGTTGGAATCCCAACCCTGGATCTTATATCGGTGTTTCATGCAACCTCATTGCCCTTTACAACGCTTTTCCCTGGGTTGAAATCTTCTGCTATGACAACGTCGTCCTCAGGTGTGGTGTCAAAGATGCCACAAACCATGCACGGTGTTGTGCATATGTTAGCATCATATTAGCCTCATGGATCATACTCTTTTGCCTCTGATCTAGATCCCAAGGGGTTTCGACCGGAAGCATCACAATCTTTTTGAAACTGATGATTCATTATGTCTCTGATTTCGGCCATCTTAATTCTCTGTTCAGTGCACTCTGGATCTCCACTATTCCTACATTTGGGTGATCATTAGAGTGCTTGATATACCATGTCATCATGTGATCCTGCAACATGCTCACCAATGTGGCCTTCTTAATGTTGTCATCTATAACCCCTTGTGCTTCCCATACTGCTCTTACCACAAACCAGAACTAGTCTGGATCCTCATTCCCTACTCCTCTGAATATGAGTAGCTTGATTACACTCGTCATGCTAAACCACGGGGGTGGTGGAGCTGGGGTGGGTAAATATGGGGGTGAAGGAGGTGAAGTAGGTGGTGGCATAAGTGGAGGTGGTAATTGTGAAATGCGCTAGCTGATCAAACTAACTGCACTTCTTGGAGAAACCCAAGCGTGCTCTTCCTCTCTCTCTCGCGAAGATGAAATTAAGGGAATATTTCCTAATCCTTCAGTACCCTTGTAGATATTTCTACTCCACATCATTCCAAACATTAATGTATTTGGATCACTCGTTTTTCACATAACATCATCTTAATCCAAGTATTTAGGGATTTAAGTTACCTACCTCATGGTCCCTTAAGAAAACGTCATTCTGCTTTGTTGTAGCTCATGGTCATGTCTATCAAAAAATCAATGATGAATCCCCCTATTATCCAGTCAAGCCAATGGTCTACAGCTTACATGATCTTATCTTCTAATGCTTCTAGTTTGCTCAGTAACTCCAGAGTCCACAATATCAGTTGATCGAGCTTGTAGCTTCCCTAGCTATCGGCTAACCTCGTGATCCAATCGTACAACTCTGATGGAAGGGATGCAAAGAAGATCTTGTGGATCTCCATATACACGTAGTGATCCAACCACCTTTTCTCAGATAGTTGCGGAGTTTTGTTTTCCTATATCACAAACTTGTAAATCTTTTGATCCAACCACTCTTCAATTTCCTTCTTCATGGGATTCAAGTCTTCCGACATCAGACGTCCCTTAGGCATATCTCGGTCCCTGCAACCAAACCATTTGTTGGCATATTGGGGCCTGACCCAAGGTCAAAATTGGTTTAGCCAAACAAATCCTGAAACTACCGGCCCTTTCAGCAACAGTTTGCAGTACGTAGACGAAGGTCTCACCTGAGGTAGTATGGAAGGGTGTTGGAACTAGGTTTCCACACCCTAGGGATGTCTTGATGAAGTCTAGGAATTTCGCGGGTTGATCCTGTGCTTTTGTGCTACTTCGCAATGTCGTTTGACCTTCACGTAGCTCTGTAAAGAGCGTGAAGAGGATTTGTCTAGATTCTTTGTCCTTACTGTGTTATTATTATAGATCTTAATTTAATTATCTGATAGTCTCATCAATCATTCAACATTCATAATAAGTGCATGCAATCATAGACTACAAAGAGATGCAAATATATAATAGAAGCATAAATACACAGATCTATGGGCAGATGCACAATATTTCAGAATCAACTTATCTTTTATTATTCTTCTGTTCTAGTACAACCCAAAATCCTCCATGCGCACTCAGCTAAAGGGGCCCGTGCACATAGCTGCAGACTCTACCATGCCTCTATGCACTCAGCTACAGAGCCTCTTCCTACTACAACCAAAGACTCAGACTTACATACTTAGATCTATTTCCTCAATCAAAAACCCATATCATTTCTCTAAGCTTAGAACTTCAAAAAGCTGACTTTACACTTAAAGCATCGCTCGATTTATATAATCCCATGGTCCGCAGACCATGGGTAGGCCAACACATTTTATATTAAATTACATTATTTTAGGGCGGACAACCCTAGACTCACGCTCTCCGCAACCGCATTTTTCAGGGTTGTTTACCTTACATCGACCAAAATTTGGACTACAATCCCCAAAAACCTGCTATGTGGGGATCCACTACCCAACAATTACTAGTTCTTATATCCCTTGATAGCTTGGGTAGAGACCAATCTAACTGGTGTTAGTGACCTTCGATTGTAGAGGTGGAATCACTATGATTTAGGGTTCAGGTGGTTTTGCCTCTGGAATCTCTGGGTTGGTTTTGTCTTGGTATATTCCATGTGATCCCACATTCGTGCTTGGAATGATCCGAATTTAAATAGGAATGCAACAAATTACAGATATAACCGTAAATACAGAGATGCAATAGAAATAACTCTTCCTTTGATTAATATCAAATAATGAAGTATGCTTACAAATAGTGTGGAAATGGGACTAAATCGATGATGGTATCTTATCTCTGAGAAGAGATGTGGTTGCTACATGCCTATGAACTACATTACAATGCAGCTCAAGGGCCTTTTTATTATTGAACAATAAGACCAAACCCTAAACAACTAAAACCCTAACTCGAGGAGATGTAACACCAAAAGTTTATGGGCCCCATTAAGGTTAGTTGGGAAGCCAACTTCCCGGGGTTGTGACTTAGTCATATTATCTATGTTTGACATGCGTGATACCATATTGGAAAGATCTCTCCGATGACTATGACAAAAAATAAACTTACTAGAATTCGTTGGTGGTAGATTTCCAAAAAACATCATTTAGTGCCTCAAAACAGCTTTGGATGTTTATGACCCAACAAAATGCTAAAAATAGTAAATAGTGCTACAATTAAGGAAACTAAAAAACTGAAAGAAACAATGGTGGGGTTCCAAGTGGAATTGATGAGTGGCCAACAATATTCCCCTAGATCATGAAATATGGCATTGGGTTGATTGGCCAAAAAATAGATTTGGTTTAGCCCAAAATTTGTGTTGTCGTTCTATATTTTTGAGCTTGAGGGAGTAAATGCATTGGAAAGCATCAAAACCACTTTGGAAGCTGGGATCTAGCCCTACCATCTTCAGAGAGGGATCTCTCTGATTGATTTAGGTTTGTTTTATAGATAAGTCTTAGGCTAGCTATGATTTTACTTGTTTGTTTTGTTTGATTGGTTTGGTTGATTTGGGTGTTATAATTCCATTGGGATATGGAGTCTATAAACTAAGCTGGAGTTTGACATCAATTTTTAGAGGAGTTCTCACAGGGAAAGCTAGGTTGCAGTAAATGGACCTTTTCAAAATTTAGATGGATTTTCGAAAAGAAAAAGTGTAAGGTTCAGTAAAGACCAATGAGAAATTAAGAATTCTTTGACCTAACTTCAGTGGAAAATATTAAAATTTACAACATCCAAAATAGGGCATTATAGATAATGAATCCTATTTATCATAGTTTCTATTGATTAATTCAGAATTTAAGAATAACAAAGGAAAGAAATAACAAGATTTAAACAAATAGATAGAAGAACCACATCACCATTTAACACACCACATGAATCCTGTGAAAGGTCCCTCTATTATTTGATGCTCTAGTACTTCAAAATCACAGTATGCAGAAGGAAATTACATTTGGAAATGAACCCCTAATACTTCAAACAGTGAAGTATTTATAATAAAAATTACAATAATGCTTTACAAAATTGTTGTCAAACCAACAATGTATTATTATCCTAATTACAAACTAATATCATCTAATCTGGCAGAAGAATAGGCCACATAGGCTATTGAGGAGAACAATGGCCCTATTTGGATGGTTTCGATTGTTGAGTCATCCTGAAATGGTGTTGACACTGAACTAACTGTTGTGTTGGTTGTTGTGATGGAAAAATCATTTTACTGATCTTGAGTTATTCCTTAATCCAATATATTAACTAACTCATCTCATCTCTTTTCATCTAGCACTATCAACTTTGTCACCCTGCGGTAGATTTCATCTACCTCTGTATATTTAGAAAAAGTTGGTTTCATAGTTAAAATATGTTTTTCCTCATTTTGTACATGGAAGTCGTTTGATATGGTATCCAAGAATGCCTTTGTTGTCATGCTCCCTTTGATTCGATTGAACTTGATGCTGCTTTTGGCTACCTATTTCATCTTCTGGATATAGTCTTTCTAAGTAATCAACTTGTCATTTATGACATAGATATTAGGCAGTCCCTTTTACATTAAGGCTTTAGTCCTGTTTGTAAATTTGTTCACCTACAGCTCCAAGGTTTCACACCTTTCCTCCAACTGGTCGATGAGGTTTCTATTTGTCAAGACTTTCTTGACTTCCAGAATGGTGGCAGTTCTGTCACTAACTCCCACTTCCTCCATCTCATACCTAGAATTTGAGTTTAAGAACCTGATAATATTGGCAGCTTCTTTTTCGCATTTCTCCCAACTTTTCCCTTCCTTGCACAATAGTTTCAGTGGCCTTATCTATTAATTCTTTCTGCTCAAACTGATTTGGATACAAGGCCAAATCTCATTAATTGAGTCTAACACGTTCATCCAAATTGTTTGCTTAGCTTGGGCCAAGGTCTGTCCAATTGAAGTGTCTCTCTCTACCTAGCACAACTTTTCCAAAATTCTCTGAGATTTCTCCAATTCAGCAGTGCGAGCAGCTTCATCTTTGGCCTTTTGGACTTCCAAAGCTTTGAGTTGGCCCTGCAAAGCTTCAATTTCCTTTTATTGTAACGACATATTTTAAAGTGTTTATGTGACCTGTTCAGCACTTGGAGTCTAAGTTGAAGTAGTATGTGCAGTGGTTGTTCCTGTCAATGAAAGTTGAGAAAGAGGTGCAACATCCAAGGGGACAATAACCATCTTCAAACTGTCTTCCTTCTCCTTTATCAATTTTTCCAACTCTGCTTCCATTTGTCTAATCTGTATATTTTGGTATATAATTAATTTCATCATGTCTTCTTTCTGTGCTTTACCTTCTTTAATGTCCTTGGTCATTGGATATTTTGTAGCTGGCAGCTTGAGATGTTTCCTCAATGTTGTAATGTCTATGTTCTTCTTCCTAATAACTTCCTCAGCAACAATAACATCTTTAGGGTCATACCTTATCTTGATCACCAAGTATTCCAAAGACTTGATCCCGTTATCTTTGGCCAAGGAGGAGACCTTCTCGATCTTCAACTATGATTGTGCATTTGGAAAAGAAGCCTACAATTTGGATAAGGACATGGAAGTGTTAGTCAGAGTGGAGGATATCATCTCACCAGTTTGTTTGTGCATCTCCATTTTATCAATGGGATGTATGTACTTTGTACTAAAATCAAAGGTGGTGTGCTTGTAGTATGTTTCTGATTTGATTTGTGGAGTTTGGGCCTCAAGAAATACCATCTGCATTTTACAATGCTCAATATCAAATACTGAGAATAATATACTTTGGGAGCTGGAATTTTGCTTCCAGAATTGGTTGTAAGTGTTGTTCTTCAAGATTTCATTCCTGAGCTTTATTTCTCTATACCTGTCAAAAATTGTCTTTTCTTTATCTGTTTGGATAATTTTTTATTCCAACTCAATCTCCTTATGACCTTGTGAAGATGAAAGTTAAGAAGGAGATGTAGTGAACTTGATGGTTGCAGGTGGTGAATATGTGATGATGATAGTTGCCTTCTCTTTAGTCTCTTTGTCTACTTATGGTTTATGAGTTACCTTAGGTATATTTCTATAACTATTTCTAAATTGTCTGGCTTCACTTCTAGTAGTAAATGATGATCCTTCCTCCCTCTTCCTTTTTCTTGATTTATCCTAAGAAATAGGAGTATGAAAACTAGAAGTAGAAACAAGCTAATCTTCGGCTTTCTACAGGGTATTTTCTCCCCACTCTAACTAGTTGGCATATTGCTCTATGTCTGGCCTAGAAGTGTACGTAGGGAGTGTTCTTTTTCTCTCTTTTGAGCTTCGAGATGATGCCACAGGGGTCAAAATACCATGTTAACCTCAAGCTGAACTTCATCTCCTTAAATATTTTATCTGACTCCTCACCTGTTGTCCTTGTGTTGCACACAAATGGGACTACCTGTGTCTTTATCCTAAATTGTGCCTTTTTCTTGGCCACAACAAAGTGGATTTCATCTGATTTCAACATCTGCCTGATATACTCTAGTGAAAATATCCTCATTGGGAGGTACTTGGGGAGTTTATAGGGGACCATTTAACATCCATAGACTCTAATCTCTGTGTAGTTTTGATATAGGTACCAATCTCCAGTTTTTGCTTGGTCTGATAAATGCAAAATTGTTTTGACCTCCTCACTTATTCTGGGCTACACTGCACTACTAAGAACGTTCATAGCTTGATGAACAAAGTCTTCAATGAATTTTTTGCATGTGAATTCCTGCTGATCTCTCATGACCAGTGGTGTCCAAAATATCACTGGTTGCTAGTCCCCTACATCACCCAATTTCTACAATGCAAAACTGAAATTTTCTACTTGATAATAGATGAACATGTATATTAAAATAGAGGTGTAATTGAACACCTTCTCTATAGTAAATTTAATAAATATCTCATAGATATAGTGAACCAAGAATTGTATGAAATTGAAAATCATAGAGGCCTTGCTATCCGGGGAAAATGTGGAGAGAAATCTTGGAATGAGCTCATTTACCCACTGATTAGAAGGATAGCCTAAGATGTAAGAAATGATTGAAATAATATGTTTGGCATGATTAGGGAAAATGGAAGAAGGATATGGAGGATTCTTCTTGAGAAATTGGGAATTCTCTGACAAGAAAATATAAAAAATTCTAGCTCTAGTGGCCAAGTCCAGCTTCTGATAAAGTTGGGTGAGGGATTCTAGGGAGAAAGGGGCAACACTTTCCATAATAGGGGCTAGCATCATTTTCTCAACGGATCTAGCTACAATGGTGAAAACAATGTCAATTATAGGGGCAATTATGTCTCTCTCGGTGGGGACATAACATGCTTGACATCTTCTGGTGAATTCTGGGGCTTGGAATGTCAAGGAAAAAATATAATGGGGGAGGTTTGACTCCCAGAGTCCTATCTCATTAGTCCTATTTGTGTTTTTATCCTCTAACTAGTAATACAACTCAAGGAAATCACAGTCACATAGAGTTTCACTTGTTATGTAATCTTTGTCTGCTAATCGTATATGATCTAAGTCTATAAAAGGTGGAATTAAAGGGTTAATGGCCTTGTCCTTGGTCTTAATTTTAGGAGGCATGACTATAGAAGTTTTACAAACAATATAAATATGCAAAGGAGACTTATTGGGCTTAGAAATAATAATAGTCTATCAGGTGAAAAGGAAATAGGAAGGTTAGTGAATGTCGGAGTCCTGGTGCTACAGAAGCTCCGATGAAGATTGTTGCAGTAAATTATGAATAGCAGAAAAAAATGAAATATTGAGAATGACGAGCTTTATATTTATTTAAACACTAAAGAAAAGTCATGTTGGAAATGGAACGGGACTGTTACAAAATAATTACCTAGGAAAACAAAATAAATGTCGAACAGGTATTCAGTCGAGAAAGCATTTAATTGGCCCAATGGTCTAGACAAGTGGCGGTAAGAGAGTGGTGGGGGCACGGTAGGAACGGATAAGGAAAGTAGTTTCTAAAGTGGGTATAAGGCGGTAAGTGGTATCATTGGGGGGAATGCGAAATCACGAGATGCGCCACATAGGGGGTAGGGCCCGGCGGGAGAAACCACCTTCTGGACCCCCCCACCGATGGTAAAGTGAGAATGCGAAGGGGGGGATGAAAAGGAATAAGGGTCATGGATGGAGCGGGGGATCATATCCTAAGGTACTGAATGCAACTGAGTGTTAATCAAAAATGACAAAAATATATTTTTCCACTTGCACTTTCTAATATTTGTTATCCACACTTTGGATAATGACGGAATGAAAGTGTGAAATATTTTATCCACAATGCGCACTTTGAGTTTTCAAACTTAGGATAAGGTAAAAATAATGAAACATTTTGAAATACATTATCCATAGCATGAACATTTACCTCTTTTTCTATATTCTCAAACTTAGGATAAAACTTTCATAGGCAGATATTTACTGAACCACCTAATCTACGTACCCTTAACTAGAATAACATTTTTATTTCTTCCTCCAGGGTGCACTTATACTAGCAAACCCATTTTTATTTTATTTTATGTAGAATGAAAAGCTATCTAACCTATCCCTTATTTCTTCTATTGACCTAGATTAAGTAGTTGGATCAATGTCATTTTCTACCTAACTAATGATTTACCCAAATTAAATTTTTGGATAAACCCTTATTTTCTGTCTAGTTCATAGAAATTTAAAGAAGTCTAATCATGATTAAACATTATGATTAAACTGAAACTAGTGATTGTGGCATTTTGAACAAGTTGCACGCAACTTTATTTTACAGAAATGAAGCAAAAACTATGTATGAGTAGTGGAATTTGGACTTGCAACACTTTCAGTATTATTCTATTTTTATTTTCTTTCTTTGGGTGGGGTTTAATTTTTCTTCTTTTTCAATATTTTGTTGTTTTCTCTTTATTTTTATTCTTTATATTCTCTTTTCATTTTTATTCTATATTTTTTATTTGGAAATCATTGGCAGATTGACAATTTACAAAATTGGATTCCTGAGATATAACACTCAATTACCTTGAGATCCTATAAATTATAGGACCCTAACAGTGGCTCCATATGGGGATGGAACTCTCCTTGTGAGGTGCCATGAACATGTGATCAGTATCCTTGAATTTTATTTTAGCAACACCCACCTTTGATTTCTTTGTTGCAGTACTTATGGTAACTCATCAATAGAAGCTCAAGGCCTTCTCTGCAGGCTTCAACTTCTGTTAATAGGTCACCCAATCTAAAAAATAAGGACAATGATATTTACAATGAGAAATGTTGAGAAAATATTTATTGCTCGAAGAAATAGTGTTTGAGCATCCTGCTATTGACAGGTCCACCAGACAATTCTGTCCCATCCAAATTTCTTGTAAAAAAATCATTCTTCCCTCTGAAAGCATAAATTACATAATGTCCCATCCATAAGTTGTCAATTTTTCCATTCTTTCCTTTATCCTCTCTTCCTTAATCCCACTTTAAAACTTTATCACTAATGGTGAAATCATCTATCTTTGTCCTTCTGTAAAAAACCTTCTTAATATTCTCATGAATGACTTGAACCTTGTTATAAACTTCTTCCTTGGATTGCTACAACTGGGTTGTTTGATCAATCCTCCTTTGAATGTCATTTGGCTTGGTCTACTATTATTGAATTAATTTCATGACTAGAACTCCCAAAGAGGATGGAAAAACAACATCCATTCCATAAACCAATTGGTATGGAGAGATGCCAATTGATTTCTTAGTAGTGAGCCTATCAACCAAAGTGCATTTATGAGTTTGTTATGCCATGACTTTTTGTTGTCTGCTAACAGCTTCTTGATAATGTTTACCAAAATTTTGTTTGAAAATTCAGCCGGCCCATTACCTTATGGGTAATAAGTAGTTGAAGGCCCCAAAGTGATATGGTACTTATTGCAGAAGTCTATCATTTTCTTAGACCTAAAGGAAGCATTGTCTGTGATAATCTTGTTTGAGCAGCCAAATCTGGAAAAGATATTGGTTTCTAGGAATTTGATTATCACAACAGCTATAGCTAGTCTAGAAGGAGTGGCCTCAATCCATTTGGTAAAGTAGTCAGTAGCAGTGGGGATCCATTTATGTTGAGCTAAGGATGGAGGATGGATTTCTCCATTGAAATCGAATCCCCATTGTTGAAAAGGGCTTTCAATAGATATGGGCTTCAAAGGTAAAGACAAAAGTTTTCTTTTACCCTCAAATATTTGACACTAGTGGCAACAGGTTACCTTCTTATGAACATTTGGAAAAAGTGTTGGCCAGTAAAAACCAACTCTAGGGATCTTATTTGCGTTGGTTTTCCAATACAAATGGCCACCACAGTCACCTTCATGGAATCCCTGCATTTTTATTTATGCATCATCACTCAATAGACACTTTAGTATAAAATGACCAACATCTTTCCAATATAGAAAATTATCTAAGATGCAAAATTTAACTGCTTTTAACTTCAGAAATCTAGCCTTTCTTTTTGTTAGACCAGGGTGAGGTCATGAAAGCCTCATCAAGTTGTTAAGTCTCTTGTTCCTCTTGATCATCCAATTCAGCTACAAAGTTGATATCCAATGCATTAAAATTAGATTCAACCATCAATTTGGCTAATCGTTGTCCTTTAATGAGCTTGTTGGTTTGATTTCCATGTCATATTCTAGAATGATGGCAATCCATTTGCCTCTTTTTCCATCTGGTCTATTCTGTGTCAGGATGTCTTTAACTACAACATTAGGTACATAAGAAATTATGTGAGAATGGAGGATATATACTTTGAAATCTTTAATTTCTTTTATCAGTGAAAAAACCTATTTTTCCATTATGTTGTACTTGAGTGTAACAATCCATTAAAGCCTTGCTGAAGAAAGCAATAAGTTGTTCATATCCATTAGCATTCTTATGCAAAACCACAGCTACAATAGTATGTTTAGAAGCAAATGAAAAAATTATAAAATATTTAGTAAAATCTGGACTAATAAGGACTCATGCCTTGGTTAATTCTTGTTAAACCTAGTCAAATGATTTCCTAGCTTTAGGGTTCCATCTGATTTCAGAATCTCGTTTTAGCATGTTTGTAATATTTCTGCTAAGTTCTGCAAGGTTAGCGATAAATCTCCTCAGGAAGTTTATTTTCCAAATGAATGATTGAATTTCTTTAATATTTCTTGGATGATTTATTTTTAGAATAGCTTCAATCCTTTTAGGATCAATTGTGATAACTTCCTTAGATATAATGTGACCAAGAAGGTTTCCTTCCTCAAGGCCAAACACTGTTTTCTTAGGATTTAATGAGATCCCAAGCTTTCTACACTTTTCAAAAACTCTTCTTAGGTGCATGGGATTCTCTTTATCAAATTTAGAATATACAATTATGTCATATAGATAGATCACAATAAACCTGCCAATTTCATCAGCAAAAGAAATACCCATTTCCCATTGAAATTTGGCTCCAACATTCATTAATCCAAAAGGCATCTTCACATACATGAAGGTACCCCATGGAGGGGTAAAGGTTGTTTTTTTCCTATCCTCTGGATGAGCTAAGACCTGATTATAGCTTGAGAATCCATCTAACAAGGAAATCCTAGAAGATCCAACTACCTTTTGTAGAATATGATCCATTTTAGGTAAGGGATAATTGTTATTTAGGGAAAATTTATTTAGGTTTCTGAAATCTATACACAACCTGATTTCACCTGTTTTCTTCCTAGTTGGGATAATGTTGGAAACCCACTTAAAGTACCTAAGATGAATTATGATTTTGGAATCATACATCCATTTGATTTATTTCTCAATTAAAGGCATTAGAACCTGATTTTTTTTGTGAAGTTTTGTTTAAAGGGTTTTTGATCTCCCTTAATTGGAATTTTGTGTTGTATAATTTTAGTGTCATGTGTTTTAAGATTTTCAGAGCTCCAGGAGAAAAAAATCACTAAATTCCTTGAATAAAGCAATATACTTTTGTTTTTCAGTTGCTGGGATTGATTTATATAGTTTTATGATTTTTGGGTCTTTGTCAGTACCTAAATTACAATCTTCAACAACTATTCCTGAGGGCTCAATCTTAGGATTTTTAGCCACATCACTGAAATCAAATAATTATTCTAGTGGAGCTAGACCCCTAGGGAAAATATTATCTTTGAGCTGGAGTGTTTCAAACACTTCTTTTTATGGGTCTATTTCAAGTAATTCTAGTTTATTTACAACTTTATCTAGGGGAGAATTTACATCTAAATTATCTAGTTGCCTTTCTGGATCAGAATGTTCAACAATTTGACTATCTACTTCAAATTCCAAATCAATACTGTCATCTTGAAATTCGTCTTTGGATTGTAGGAAAATTTCAATCTGTTTATCATTTCCAAACACCTACCAATATATCATGTTATCAGGGACAGTTGGTCGATGTTTTATCTCCAGTAAATATTCTTGATTAGGATAAGCCATTTTGCAAGAATTGGCTGAAAAAAGCCAGATTTTTTGGAATGATGTTCTGTTTTATGGGAATTGCAGAAAGGCCATATTCAAGGAAACTTTCTAGGAAGTTGAGCACAGCATTTAAGTATTCCCTCATCCTAGGATGTTTGGCTGAATATTCCCCTTTAATTTGTTTAATAATTAATTTAGAATCCCCTTGCATAGAGATTCTTTTTGCACCTAACTTTTTTAACAACTATAATCCTAGAATAAGGGCTTCATACTCTGCTATGTTATTAGTGAAATGAAAATTAAGCCGGTATGAATGACCCTCAACATGATTATTTCTTGTATTAACCACCTAAATTCCTTATCCAGCACCATCTTTGCTGCAAGAACCATTGAAACTCATGTTCCAAAGAGGTTCAAGAGGATTTTTTAGTTCTGTTATTTGTGTTTGGGATAGGATAGGTCTGAATTGGAAATTTTTGTTTCAACATTGATTATTTGATTTCTAATATCTCCATCATTGTAAAGAATAAACAAATCTAAGTCTGAATGAACAAAATAAAGTGGATAATTTTGAGGTTTATCTTGAATACTCACCATAAATTTCATTAAGGTCACCCTATACATTCTCCTTTGCTGCCCAAAAACTGGTATGGTAGCAAAGGTCATGTCCATTTGTAGGGTTCCTTGTAATTTTTCTCCCAATGAGCGTGACAACAACATTCCATACTTAGGGAGAATGACTGCAACCTTTATATCCATTACTAAACTTTTAGCAGGGATTTGGGCTAAAGTAACACAGGTCTTTGATAAGCCCTAGGCATCTAACTTTGCTAGAATCAAAGGAATAAAAGTGTTTGTAGGTTCTATTAATGCCATTCCTAATTTCTCCATCACAACTTTAGGAATTAAATTATGGGATGCACCTAAATCTAACATAGTATTGTGGAGAATCTTGTCATGAATATTCAGGCTATCACAGAATGGAGGAAATCCCCCTTCTTGTGGTTTGCCTTCAACTTCCGACCCAAATAAGATTTCAGGTTGGTCATCATTCAGATTTACATAGTCATTGTTTTCCCCTATGTTTAAGGCTTTCATTATTTGGGGTCTGTACATATTTTTTCTCATTAAATCTGTGAGAGGAATGGGGATTTTCAATTTTTTCAGTTCATTCTCAATGTTGAATGATGTTTGAATATTGATTGAATTAGCAAGTTCAGGTTGTTGTACAATTTGTTTTGTCATAGGATCATTTTATTGACTAGTGGTTGGGAAATCTCTTTGAGTATTTTTAGAAACACTGTCAACAACCTTTTTGACATGGATTTCTACCTTTTTCTTACCAGAATTGTCCATAGTTTTCTTAAGAATACTAGCTGTGGTTTTCCTAAATTCATTATTAGATGACTTTTAGCAGGTTTTTCTGATATTTTTGCATTTAAAATGTTTGGATTATTTTTTCTTCTAAGGTTATATTTCCTATGGACTTCCATTATGGCATTTTCAAACCCTTTGTATTCATCTAACTCTTTAGAATCCAATTTAGTTTGGTCTATGAGAAAAATTTCCTACTCCTCTTGAGTGAGGAAAACTGTTTCATCTTCATTTATCCCCAAAAAAATTAATTGAATATTTTCCAAATATTCCACAATATTCCCCTCATCATCTGTGTAATTTTCCTAAAAAGGAGGTTGAAGCTACTGGTCTGAACCCTTTTTTCTCCTTGTTTAATTTGGGTAATGTTCCTTCTAAAGTTTTGGTTTCTAGTTTGAGGGGAATTTTGGTTTTCTCTTACCTAAGTTTGGTCATTAATGTTCACTCTTTGCATCATTTGATTCACTACTCTTACTAAGTTATAAATCTTATGATCAACAACAGAAGTAGAAGGTTCTTGTTTTATGGTAGCTCTACGTTTAGACTTCATTTTGGCTTTTTTGGCTAGGATGTTAGCTTCAACTTTAATCGCATTTTCTTGCATTTCCTTCAAATTTGTTGGGTCTCCCTCCCTAAGTTGATATTCCATGTCTACATTGAAACCATCTAGAAAATCAATCAAAGCTAAGCCAGGGGAGGGCTTGATGTCTTGTGGAATGGTGTTGTAAACTATTAAGCCATTCACAATATTCTTCCCCACTTTCATTTGGTTTTCTTTTCAATATTTTATATTCATGTAGGAGTTGAAGTGGATTTTTCTTGATCTCCCATCTAGCTAAGAAAGTTTTATGGAAAGCATCAAGGTTGGTTATACTTCCTGCATGTAAACACCTAAATCATTTTTTGACATCACCTCCTAAAATTTTGGTATAGAATTTCATTTTAACATCGCTTCATCCACTTCTTGAAGGTCAAACACACCATTCATCCTATCCACATGTTGTTGAGCTTTATAAGCACCAGTGTTATCAAAGGTCACAATTTTAGATTGATAATCTCCAGGCATAGCATTTAGCTTCCCTGGTAACACAAAAGCTACATACCTACCTACCATAACTATTTTGGAAGATTGAATTGAAGAAGGACCTAATGGAAGTGTAGTTTTGATAACTAGAGGGATAATAGGAATAACATTTTGAGAAATCAAAGGTGAGGAGGTTGATAATATGGAATGAGTAGGACTGGGAGGTTGTATATGAACTTGCTGGGAGGATTGACTAGACAAAGAGGTTGTTGCAACTGTTAAAGCAGAAAATTCAACAAATTGTTGATTAAATGCTTCTTCGATAGCTTGGTCCAACACTAAAACTAGACCTTGTAATTTGTCAAATTGTTGTAAAGATTCAAGATCCGGATCTGTTTCAAGGAGTTGGGTTTGGGGTATGTATGGTTGAAGTATGGCTTTATCTATGAAATTTTTATCTACAAAAGCCTCAGACTTTGATCTAAACAAACTTTGCTGGAAAGGAAAATCAAACTCTATATCTTGTATAGTTTCAAATTTCTCTGGAAGAGAATTAGACACTGAAAAAGGAAAATTCTTAGGAAGAGAATTGAATCTAGACAATGGGCTATTACTACCTTGACTCTCTATAAAAATATTCTTTCTCACTAGCTTCTCAGGGTTATCTACAAATTCAACAACATTGGGAGCCAGGTGTATTAAAAGTCATCACACAAATGAAATCAAATCAATGACACAGTAGAATATTTACAAAATAGAAACCTCAAATCATGTATTTCATCATTATGATATTACAGTTGTTTATGAAATACTGATTTAAAACAAGGGAATAATAATGTTCTAAATTAAAAGGTATTCTTCCCCAGTATGGTCTCCATAATGTTATCGTTCTGTATTTTTGAGGTTGAGGGAGAAAACAGATTGGACAACATCAAAACCACTTAGCTTCATAGAGGGATCTCTTTGTTTGATTTAGCTTTGTTTTATAGATAATTTTTAGGCTAGCTATGATTGTAGTTGTCTTTTTTGTTTGATTGGTTTGTTTCTTTTGAGTGTTATAATTCCATTGGGCTATGGATTCTATAAACTAAACTGGAGTTTGACATCAACTTTTTTTGGGTTGTGTTATATTCTTTCCACGACTAGATCATGTAGTGAATTGGGGGTTTAGAGGGGGGGTAGAGCCCCCCCTTTGTGCACTGATTGTGTAGTAGGGGGGTCAGAAGGGGGTTTGAGGGTGGTGGGTAGCCCGCCTCTATGGGGTCTGGGGCACTGCCCCAGGAAAAAAAATTGGACCCTATATTAGGTTGGGTAGACTTACCTATGGTTTTCGGCCTATGGTATTGGATGCTTTGGCATGTATAAATATGTATTGTAACATTGAAAGAAAAATAATGAAAAATCAAGCTGGTAGTCCTGGTTTTGGGATCCAAGGGAAAATCTTTATGTATATGTGTTTTATGTGTTATGCTCTCGCATTGTTTATTTTCTGTGTTTTAAAATTCGTAGGCAGGTAATTTCTGTACAGGGTTAAAACTACATTTGGTATCAGAGTTGTTTTGGCTTCAAGGGACACCATTGTTGCTGAGGGGTTTTGCTCAGACCTATGGTAGACCTTGTTTAGTGGGAGATCTACGAGATCAATTCTGGTGGTGAAAGAAGATGGCAAGAAGTGGAGAGATAAAGGTCGAGAAATTTAATAGTCATAGTTTTGAGTTGTGGAAATTCAAGATGGAGGATCTATTGGTGGATAAAGATCAATGGATCATGGTAGATCCAGGTACTAAGCCAACAAGAGTGTCCGATGAAGAATGGAAGAAGTTTGATCACAAGCCAAAGAGCACAATATGATTGTGTGTCTCAGATTTAGTATTGTTGAATGTATCAGGGGAAGCTATGATGAAGGCTTCGTGGGACAAGTTAGGGACTTTATACCAATCTAAGTCTCTAGTGAATAAACTGTTCCTATGGAAAAACCTATATAACCTGAGGGATGAAAGATGGAGACTTGGTGACAGAACACCTGAACATATTTAATATTGTGGTAAGTCAGTTATTATTTGTTGATATTAAAATTTCAAATGAAGATAAGTGCATCAGTTTATTGTGTTCTCTACCATATTCATGGGATAGTTTGGTTATTGCAATAGGTAGCAATGCAATTGCCTTGCAGTTTGATGAAATAGTCTCATCCTTGCTAACAGAGGAGATGAGATGGAAAAATATGGAGAGCCAGAATGGTGATGCCTTGTCTGTATGAGGACGGTCCCAGAACAAAAAAAAAAAAATAATTCATCGAGTGGGAGATCTAAATCTCAAAGAAAACCTGTAAAGGTGGTGTGTTGGACATGCATAAAGGAAGGGCACTACAAAAGGGATTGTAAATATAAAGCTCTTGATAAAGGAAAGGGATTTGATGATGCTCCTTCTATAGAGATAAAAACCACCTCAGATGAAGGTGGGGATGTGTACTTGGATTCTTCAAGTACACATATAGATCATTAGGCATGGTTGATTGACAGAGGTGCATCCTTTCACTTCAATCCCCATAGAGAGTGGTTCTGTGAGTATGAGAAATATGATCGTGGTGATGTATTTTTGGGGGATGACAGGAAGGCTAAAATCGTTGGTCACAGAAAAGTAAAGTTGAAGTTGCAAGGTGGAAGGGTTAGAACACTTTTGGGTGTTCTGAATATTCCTGCATTAGCTAGAAATCTTATTTCTATAAGCAAGTTGGATGATGGAGGTTTAAAAATAGTGTTCAAGAAGGATACCTGCAAGATGAATCAAGGGGAATTGGTATTGATGTGGGGAGTTTGAATCAAAACTCTATACAAGCTACAATGTAGCATTGTTGTTGATGGGGGCAATAGTTCTGTGGTTCCTGAAAGTGGAGTAGAAAATATACTGGTCTCTGGAGAGAAGAACATGTTGTGGAATTAAAGGCTTGGACATATTTGAGAGAAAGGCCTTCAAATACTTCATGGTAAAGGTATGGTAGAAGGTATTAGTAATAGCTCTGTGTATTTTGATTTTTGTGAAAATTGTGTATATGGGAAGCAAAATCGGGTGGGTTTCTCCTCTGGTGGTAAGGGGGCGAAATTGATATTAGAGCTTGTGCATAGTGATGTGCTTGGACCTATGCAGGGAAGTATGTGTACTATGTATAATTTATAAATGACTTCTCAAGGAATACATGGATATATTTCCTTAAGAAGAAATCTGAAGTCTTTGATAGGTTTAAAGAATTTAAGGCTTTGGTGGAAAACCAGATAGAGAAGAAGATAAAGGTGTCGAGGACAAATAACGGTGGAGATTTTTGTAGTAAGGAATTTGAAGAATTCTATAAGAAGTGTGGTATAGCACAGCATAAGACTACTCCATATACACCTCAAAAAAATGGAGTTGCAAAAAGAATGACCAAGACGTTGATGGAAAGGGCAAGAAGCATGTTGAATGGTGTCGGGTTAGGACAAGAATTCCGGGTAGAGGTAGTGGAGACATCATGTTACCTGGTCAACATATCACCTTCATTAGCGTTGGAGGATAAGACTCCACAAGAGGTATGGACTGGTAAGAAACCCTCTCTTCCACATTTTAGGGTATTTGGATGTGATGCATATGTACATGTTCTAAAGGAGAAATGAACAAGTTGGATAGTGAATCTGAAAAGTGCATCTTTATTGGGTATAAGGATGGTTTAAAGGGTTATAATATTTGGAACCCAGTAACAACGAAGGTTTTGTACATCCAACATGTGGTGTTCAGAGAGGTGAAAGATGTTATTAAACATGAAGTCCAAGCAAAGGAACCTGAGAAGATAGAGTTTGAGCTAAAGGAGGAAGAATCAGACTCTACAACAGAGGAGGAATCAAAAGATGAAGAGCTACAAACTCTGGGTGTGAGAAGATCAATTCGTGAAAGAAGGCAGCTAGAAAGGTATAGTCCATTTTCTTTCTGTTTAAATATTTCTTTATCTATTACTGATGATGATCTCAGTGTTAGAGTCGGTCTAGTTATCCCTCCGTCAGAGATGAAAGCTCTTTTTTGCATTTCATGTTTAGGTGTCCCATCACTTTCGATCAGTTGAATTTCGTTAGGCATGCCATAAATCTGAAGGAATGGTTTGTGTCTCTCATTCCCCTCATGTTTGGCGCTGCTGGTTCAGGTCTGTTCATAAAAATCAAGAGGTCAAATTTCTAGGTCATGACAAGTGTTCTCAGTCGTTAGGTCTAGGTTTAAGTCAATTTTATTTTGCAAAGTCTAAGAAGACTAGCAAGCCAGAGGGATGTCCTCGATAGGTGGTTACCTCAACAATTTTTATCATTATACAGATAGATTAGGACTTCTCTTCAAAACTCTGTTTTGAAGATAAGTCGTCATCTCATTTTTGTAATAAATTTTCGAAAATTTCAGTTCTTGAATTGTCCAGGCGCAGCCTTGGTCTCCTTTGACAGATTATATCATAGCTATCCCTACAAAAAATTGTCAAAGAAAATCATTATTTCAACCAAATTTAAGGAGGAAAACAAAAAGTCAGAAGTCTATTAATCCTGAAAAAGTGTCAACGACAAAACATTACAAAATGGGTTATGGACCAAGAAAAAATCAAAAGGGAGTCTTTATAAAGATATTTCAATACATTTTCAACTCATTGTACATGCCAAGAGTGAAGAAGATCGTTCCAAAGTGAATTTGTGAATTTGAGTGGAAGTTAGAGCAGTTTCCAGGTGCGCGACGCACCGGGCTAGGCACGCGACGCATTGGCTGCGCGTGACGCACTGGGCACAAAGCCACAGTGTAAAAATACAAGTGCGCGGCGCATCAGAAGAGAAATGGAGCAAATGCCAGGAGTTAGATAGATTCTACTATGAGCCATACATCAAACCTGGGTATATGAGACACTTGAGTACAATTTTTCCTTTCAGATTCCTGAGGGATGAGTTTGCACCGTTGATGAAACTCATCATTCAGTATTTCAGTTGCGAGGGCAGATTCTCGCGTCTCTATGCGTACCATGTCCGTTTGTTGATGCATTTCATGAGGGTACGTATGATGAACATTCCGTACTTCATGTGTCGCAACATAGAGAGGATGGTGACTTTAGTACAAAGGAAGAGCCCAACACATCAGCATAAGAGCATATATCACTACGCACTAATCAAAATCATAGTGATACATCAGTTGACACAGCAGGGCATTACTTGGGAGGATTTCATCTCGCGTGACTGCTTCTCAGCGCTACAGCCGCCTCTCGAGATAGTTCATGATGAGGGAGCGCCTTCACACTAGCCAGACATTCCTGAGACTAAGCATATAAGCACTCCTTCATATGTGACATACCAGCGAGGCCATATGGCCTTATTTGCATCTACAGCCGCCTCTCGAGATAGTTCATGATGAGGGAGCGCCTTCACACTAGCCAGACATTCCTGAGACTAAGCATATAAGCACTCCTTCATATGTGACATACCAGCGAGGCCATATGGCCTTATTTGCATCTACACGACGAGTACTATCTCCACCCGGGGTGGAAGGGGTCTCGTTAACTCCATCAGCACAGCGAGTATTATCTCCACATCATGTGGAAGGGGTCTTGTCTTCTTATTTAGAATAGGTATAGATCCAGGATAGAGGCAAGAAGCCTATGCATGATGAGGGTCCTTCAGGAGGCCGGGACACGGATTTCATTGATGTTGATGTGAGCTCTCCTAGCTCGGAGATAAAGGAGATCATCCGGGAGCAAAGGGCTGAGAATGAATCACTGCAAAAGAAACTGAAGATGGCTAAGTGGGTGATAAACTACTTGGAGCAGCACAACAAATAGATAGAGGATGAACATACACTTTATGAGCTGCGGCAAATCCGTGAAGATCGAGAATTGGCCCGAAAGAGACCCACTGATTTGACACCAATTGATCGAGAGTTTATGCTCATCCATGTGAACACTCATTTGGAGAAATTTTTGGTGAAGGAAAACAGAGAAAAAGACATGCTTCGTCATATGAAAACTCATTATTGGGCTCGTATGCATGTCTGCAAAGCAAAAATGAAGATTCTAAAGAGGTGATTGAGAAAAACACTAAAACGGCGAAAAAAACCCGATCCAATCCAAATTTTGGCCGAGGCTTCATTGTCGGGGCACAATACATGATGGAGGGTATTCACTCCGAATTTGAGCAAATTCGGAGAAATTTTTGTCATTTTGAAATTTTTTTCCTAAAAACAGGTTTTTTTGGCTCAACGCGTAGTGCATCGACGTGCGCGCTTAAGATTGGGACACTTACTGGATGAAAACTTTACATTTTTGGGTTTTTCATGATGAATTATACATGCTCAGCTATTTCCAAATCATTTCACTAAGTTCTGGGTGACCAAAAGGCTCGAAAACACCATGAAAATCAACTTTCTGCCACCTTTTGCACCAGCAGGAAGTACTTCTGGGAGAATGACATGTTGAGGGGGCAAATGAGCTCCAAATTGCAAAATTCCACTTGTGCTGGATAACAGACGTTCAAGGCTTTGTAACCAGCTATTGTGAGATTTATTTGGATGCCAGGAAGTGCCCCAAAATCAGGTTGCAAGGCGCGCGACGCATAGGGCTCACGTGCGCGGCGCACATGGTTTTTTGGCCAAATTTTCATCTTTCAGCTCAGGAAATGCAGCCAGTTTGACCAGTTTTGATTTGTGATGTGATTTTTCACTCCTCTTGATGTAATTAATGAAACATGATGTTATTTTTACACTTAGTTACTTTTTCTAGAAGATTCATTCACTAAAAGGTGAAAATTTAATGAATGAATTGGTTTCCTACCTTATAGAGGCAAGTTGTTTCGACTGCCTAGATTGTAGTGCTTTGTTAAGTTGGTTGAAACAGCTCCTAGGATGATGAGCTCAATCCTTAAAGGCATGGGAAGGGGTTAGGATGGTCTATAAGATGTATTTTCTCAGTCATTTTTAGAGGTTGGAGAGGTTGGACTCTTGGGAAAAGCTTGACACTCTATTGTACATATTTTATCTGCATTTTTGGCAAAGGAAAGACCGGGGTTTTACAACACTGTTTGGGATTCAAGTGGCTTTATGTGTTGATGGTGTGCTTCTTTCAGTATTTTTAAGTTGTTTATGTGTATCACTTTCCTTCTCTTATCTTCTGCAATTGAACAAATGAAGTGTTAAGGTAGAATCCATAATTTGCTATGCTCTGCCTTTAAGTTTGCTTGATTTTCCATGTTTTCATCTGTTTATGGAGAATCCTTGAAAGTTTCTTACTCTCCTTAACTTATCACCAGTTAGATCTAGCCATTCATTCTCTTTAAAAGCATCAATAAAATCGCCTACTTTGCCCCAAGTAGACCTCTGAAAAACTATGCTTCATCCCCGCACCCAAAATTGCCTTTCCCTTGAATTCAACTGAACTCCAAAAAATCAATTTCAAACTCTTTTTATTTCATACCTAGCCTAAAATTAATTACTAATTTAGTCATCTCGAGCCTCATTGATCACCTTTTTCCGAGATTGACCGGGAGAGAGCCCTCTCCTGTCCTCGTAGGGCTAGCTACGAGGTTGAGCGTGGTTTTATGTAGCCTTGAGTTTTACCTTATTTCAGCCTAAGGTAGATTTGAGCGCCAACATAGTGGCGACCATACTGGGGAAGAATTGGTTTTCTTGTTAGTGTTATTTGATTTATAGCTACAGACGGAGTCTGAAGTCACGCCAGGTAGCCTTCAAACTGCACATTGCTCTGCGAGTGCATAGTAGATAAATGCTGCTTTAGTCGATCTCCGGTGTAGCTTGTAATTGTAACACTTAACTTATAAATTACCCCAGTACGTGTATCAAGTTCAGATCTGATTGTTGATGGTGAACAACAGTCAGACATAAGAAGGCTAAAAACATTCACCTGGCGACTTTATTCACTGAAAAATCTAGAAATCGATGCTTCATGGTGACTTCACTGTAGGGAGATCAGTAGCTGTGAGATTTTCAAGATGGACCGAATCATGAGAAGATATGCTCCCATGAGCCGAGATCACATTCCAGGTTTTCCGAATAAGATGCCCAAGGTAGATTGGTCAAGGAATCTGCCTACGTTTAATAATGATGGTAAGAAAGATGCTGCTTTACATCTGGTTAGATTTCATATGCATATTCGCAAGTTAAAGGTGGATTTTCCTAAAGATTGCTTGATGAAGATATTCCTAGCCACACTAGAAGGTGAAGCCCAATCTTGGTATGAAAATTTTTCGCTGGCCTATATTTACTGTTTAAAGGATTTTCATGCTCTGTTCATTGAAAGATATCAAGTATCTTACCCATCATTAAAATTAGTTCATGAATGTTGCAAACATGTTTCTACTTTTATTGAAATCCTTGAGAAATGTTATGAAGATGATAATTTCATGGATGATGAGATCATGGAAGCTTTGTATGAGAATCCATTTCAGCAACATGAAGAGAACCTAGAGGACACCTATCAAGATGATCAGGAAATTTTGCAACATAATCAAGATCAGCAGGTTGAAGATGGCCACATGGATGAAAATGATGAAAGGGAGAATATTATTTAAGATCTGCCCACAGAAGAAGACAACATGCCTAGAACTCAGGTTTCATTTGCAGATTTTGATAATGACCAGTCAGCTGTTTTAGATCTACATTCAGATTGTGATGACCAATCATATCTTATGTTGAAGCCCATCAAAGAGAACTCTATTGTTGAGATCATATGGAATGAAGAAGACAAAGTTATTGACCAAAGCCTTCATGAGGAGGTAATCTGGTCATTTCATGGACAACAAGATGGGATTTTTGTTCAGGTAAGGGAGAAATCTTCTTTTGATAACTCAGTGGTAAATGATAATTTGATTGCCATGTCATATGAAGACAATTACTGTTTGAGCAAAAGAAAACAAAAAGCATTATCTCCTTTGTCTGAAGATGAGATAGATCTACTTTTGAAAGGTCTTGTTTCAGCCGAAGCTACAGCAGATTTGTAGTGCCCACATAGTCAGGAAAGTGTTGGTGAAATCTCTTCCTCTTTTGAAAATGATGACGATCTTGTAATCAGTTTTATAGATCAGCAAACAAATAATATTTTCTTTCACAAAGATGATAAGGTTGTCATGTTTGATAATCTTGAAGATTGTTTTTTGTTTAAGAATGACCTAGACCATGAAGATGAGGGGTATGAGCTTGAGAGAGAAAATATGCCAGGATTTCTCATGGTCAAGGAACCTACAGCTAACACTCAGATGGCAGAAGCACATACTTCTCTGTGCATTCCTATCCCTCGGAAATCAATTGTTCTTTCAGATCAGAATGAAGGGAGTACTTGTATATTTGTTGCTGGATCTCAAGAAAAGATAGTGCTTTAGGATTATCAAGATCCCTTCAGCATCCTTTTGCAAGCACTAGAGAAGATAAATGTTGCCTGGTTTGTTATCATAAACCTTGGTTTCAGTGGTTATTGTGAGTTGCCTACATGTACATCGTTCTGCCTGCTCAAGAAAAGTGAGAGAAGAAATTTGGTATGTAGCCATCTGTTGGATTGGTTATATTGGAAAGATCATTACACATGATTGTACATATTTCATTAGTATGCAGGTGCTTATCATCATGATTTGAAGCCCTCAAATCTCGATGGACTGCTGCCCTTCAAATAAGCTTTGTAAGTTCTTGTTTTAGTTAAGCCAGTCATGAGTCATTTGTGAGTCAGTTTTCAGTGTTTTTTTTAAGTTAGTTTGTGTCGGTCTTCAGTCATGCATTTTAGCTTGAGTCCTGACTCCATTGCCCAATGGATGAAGGCACTGTCTGCTTTCCAAAGATCTATCGTTCTTGGCATCTCCAAGGAGCTACCATCCCCATTGGAGCCAATGTTAGAGTCGGTCTAGTTATCCCTCCGCCAGAGATCAAAGCTCTTTTTTGTATTTCATGTTTAGGTGTCCCATAAATTTCGATCAATTGCATTTCGTTAGGCATGCCATAAATCTGACGGAATGGTTTGTGTCACTCATTCCCCTCATGTTTGGCACTGTTGGTTCAGGTCTGTTCATAAAAATCAGGAGGTCAAATTTCTAGATCATGACAAGTGTTCTTGGTCATTAGGTCTAGGGTTAAGTCAATTTTGTTTTGCAAAGTCTAAGAAGACCAGCAGGCCAGAGGGATGTCCTCGATAGGTGGTTACCTCAATAATCTTTATCATTATACATATAGATTAAGACTTCTCTTCAAAAATTTGTTTTGAAGATAAGTCGTCATCTCATTTTTGTAATAAGTTTTCGAAAATTTCAGTTCTTGAATTATCCAGGTGCAGCCTTGGTCTCCTTTGCCGGATTATATCATAGCTATCCCTGCAAAAACTTGTCAAAGAAAATCATTATTTTAACCAAATTTAAGGAGGAAACCAAAAATTCAGAAGTCTATTAATCCTGAAAAAGTGTCAACAAGAAAACATTACAAAATAGGTTATGGACCAAGCAAAAATCAAAAGGGGATATTTTAATACATTTTCAACTCATTGTACATGCCAAGAGTGAAGAAGATCGTTCCAAAGCGAATTTGTGAATTTGAGTGGAAGTTAGAGCAGTTTCCAGGCATGCGACGCACCGGGCTAGGCGCGCGACGCATTGGCTGCGTGCAGCGCACTAGGCACAAAGCCACAGTGTAAAAATACAAGCGCGCAGCACATCAGGAGCACGTGGCGCACTGGGTGAGGCGCGCGGCGCACTGGGTTTGGAGCTTGAAACTTGTTTGAAAGAGCATCAAATCGCCTCCTCTCTACACAAATTTGCAGGTAGGATCATATCCATTACCTTTGCTTGGCTTTTAAAGGTTAATGTGATGGGTTCATGAAATGTTTACCGTAGAGATCCAAGTTGGAAAGCCCTCCTTTGTCAATGTAAAAAGTGATGTAGGGTTTCAATGTAAAAAGTGTTGTAGGGTTTGGAAACAGAGTGTAACCAAGGTTGTGATTTTTCCCCATTTCCCTTTATTTCCCATTCCCAAATTCACCATTATTTTTCCCCATTAATTCCCTCATTAATCCTACACTACAATCCCTCAAATCCTAATCGCTCACCTCTATTAAAAAACACATTATCCCTACCTAACATCCCAAAACCCCAAATCCAAGATTTAAATTTCCCCTTCTTTCCCTTGTTACATTTTATTTCCAAAGTCCCTAATTCCCTAATGTTTTCCCTTTCCTAATATTCCCTTGTGCATTGGTTTCCCCTTGGTCACAACATTTTTAGAGCAAAGAACAGTTTACAGTCAATTGCACACACAGTTTATACATCAGCATATATATTCCAACTATCTTGCTTTCAAAGTCATGTCAGAGACCGAGTCAGTCTATGAGCAGGAGTATGACAGTGATTCTACACCGGAGGTAAATGTGCCACGGAGCTATCACAAAAGTGGCAAAGGTGGTCAGCATGTCAGGGAGGAGCCTACTTCTTTGGCTCAATTGCAGGCTTGCCCACTTGCAATGGATTGTTTTCAACGTTAATCATGTTTCCAATACTGTGAGATGATCTCACAAAATTAGCATCATCGAGAACTAGTTCGTTTATTTGTTCTACATTTACATGATGGTCATGTAAATCTCGCCGGAGTGAATTTCACCTTGTCACCAGAGATTATTGCTCAGGCCACCGGGATACCAAATGTAGGAGAGAAATGGAGCAAACGCTAGCAGTTAGACAGATTCTGCTATGAGCCATACATCAAACCTGGGTATATGAGACACTTGAGTACAATTTTTCCTTTCAGATTCCTGAGGGATGAGTTTGCACCATTGATGAAACTCATCATTCGGTATTTCAGTTGCGAGGGAAGATTCTCGCGCCTCTATGCGTACCATGTCCATTTGTTGATGCATTTCACGAGGGTACGTATGATGAACATTCCGTACTTCATGTGTCGCAACATAGAGAGGATGGTGACTTTAGTACAAAGGAAGAGCCCAACACATCATCATAAGAGCATATATCACTACGCGCTAATCAAAATCATAGTGATACATCAGTTGACACAGCAGGGCATTACTTGGGAGGATTTCATCTCCCATGACTACTTCTCAGTGCTACAGCCGCCTCCCGAGATAGTTCATAATGAGGGAGCGCCTTCACACCAGCAAGACATTCCTGAGACTGAGCATATAAGTGCTCCTCCATATGTGACATACCAGCGAGGCCAGAGGGCCTTATTTGCATCTACACGATGAGTACTATCTCCACCCGGGGTGGAAGGGGTCTCGTTAACTCCATCAACACAACGAGTATTATCTCCACATCATGTGGAAGGGGTCTCGCCTTCTTCTTCAGCACAGGTACAGATCCAGGGCAGAGGCAAGAGGCCTATGCATGATGAGGGTCCTTAAGGAGGTCAGGACACGGATTTCATTGATGTTGATGCGAGCTCTCCTAGCTCGGAGCAAAGGGTTGAGAATGACTCGCTGCAAAATAAATTGCAGATGGCTAAGTGGGTGATAAACTACTTGGAGCAGTGCAACAAATAGCTAGAGGATGAACATACACTTTATGGGCTGTGGCAAATCCGTGAAGATCGAGAATTGGCCCGAAAGAGACTCGGTGATTTGACATCGATTGGTCGAGAGTCTATGCTCATCTGTGTGAACACTCATCTAGAGAAATTTTTGGCGAACACAAATAGAGACAAAGACATGCTTCATCATATGAAAACTCATTATTGGGCTCGTATGCATGTCTGCAAAGCAAAAATGAAGATTCTAAAGAGGCGATTGAGCAAAACACTAAAACGACGAGAAAAGACTGATCCACTCCAAATTTTGGCCGAGGCTTCACTGGCAGGGCACAATACATGATGGAGGGTCTTCACTCCAAATTTGAGCAAATTCGGAGAAATTTTTGTCATTTTGAAAATTTTGTCCTAAAAACAAGTTTTTTTGGCTCAACGCGTAGCGCGTCGACGCGCGCGCTTAAGATTGGGACACTTTCTGGAGGAAAACTTTACATTTTTGGATTTTTCATGATCAATTATACATGCTCATCTATTTCTAAAGCATTTCACTAAGTTCTGGGTGACCAAAAGGCTCAAAAACACCATAAAAATCACCTTTCTGCCACCTTTTGCACCAGCAGGAAGTACTTCCAGGAGAATGACATTTTGAGGGGGGAAATTAGCTCCAAATTGCAACATTCCACTTGGGTTGGATAGCCGACATCTAGGAATTTCTAACCAGCTATTGTGAGCTTGATTTGGATGTTGGGAAGTGCCCCAAAAATAGGTTGAAAGGTGTGCAGCGCATAGGGCTCAGGCGTGTGGCGCATAGGGTTTTTTGGCCAAATTTTCATCTTTCAGCTCAGGAAATGCAGCTAGTTTGACCAGTTTTGGTTTGTGATGTGATTTTTCACTCCTCTTGATGTAATTAATGAAACATGATGTTATTTTGACACTTAGTTAATTTTTCTAGAATATTCATTCACTAAAAGGTGAAAATTTAATGAATGAATTGGTTTCCTACCTTATAGAGGCAAGTTGTTTTCACTGCCTAGATTGTAGTGCTTTGTTTAGAGTTGGTTGAAACAGCCCCTAGGATGATGAGCTCAACCCCTAGAGGCATGGGAAGGGTTTAGGATGGTCTATAAGATGTATTTTCTCAGTCATTTTCAGAGGTTGGAGAGGTTGGACTCTTGGGAAAAGCCTGACACTCTATTGTACATATTTTATCTGCATTTTTGGCAAAGGAAAGACTAGGGTTTTGCAGCACTATTTGGGATTCATGTGGCTTTATGTGTTGATGGTGTGCTTCTTTCAGTATTTGTAAGTTGTTTTAGTGTATCACTTCCTTCTCTGATCTTTGCAATGTCAATGAGTGTTTAGGGTAGAATCCATAATTTGTTATGCTCTGCCTTTAAGTTTGTTTGATTTTCCATGTTTTCATCTGTTTATGGAGAATCCTTGAACGTTTCTTGCTCTCCTTAACTTCTCACCAGTCAGATATAGCCATTCATTCTCTTTAAAAGCATCAAGACAGTCGCCTACCTTGCCCCAAGTAGACCTTTGCAAAAACTGTGCCTCATCCCCGCACCCAAAATTGTCTTTCCCTTGAATTCAACTGAACTCCAAAAAATCAATTTCAAACTCTTTGTATTTCATACCTAGCCTAAAATTAATTCTAATTTAGTCATCTCGAGCCTCATTGATCACCTTTTTCTGAGATTGACCCGGAGAGAGCCCTCTCCTGTCCTCGTAGGGCTAGCTACGAGGCTGAGCATGGTTTGATGTAGCCTTGAGTTTTACCTCATTTCAGCCTAAGGTAGATTTGACTGCTAACACTCAGAACTATGAAGGAAGTAGTAAATTCAGAGGATGGAAAACTATGGAAAGTGGCCAAGGTTGATGAAATGGCATCTTTACACAAAAATGTGGCTTGGATCTAGTGTAGTTGCCGGCTGGAACGAAACCTATTGGTAGAAAATGAGTCTTCAAGAAGAAGACAAATGCAAAAGGAAAGGTTGAGAAATACAAAGCTCAGTTGGTAGCAAAAGGTTATTCCCAGGGGTCAGGAATTGATTTTGGTGATATTTTTTCTCCTGTTGCCAAGGTAACTTCTATTAGATTACTTTTATCTGGTGTTGTTGCTTTTGATTTTGAGGTAGAACAGATGGATGTGAAGACAACATTTCTTCATGGCGATATGGAAGAGGAGATCTACATGAAGCAACCTGAAGGTTTTGCAGTGAAGGGTAAGAAAGCATTGGTATGCAGTTAAAGAAGTCTTTGTATGGGTTAAAACAGTCAACAAGGATGTGGTATCAGAAATTTGATACATTTATACGAGGACTTAGCTTCACCAGAAGAAAAGTAGATAACTGTGTATTTTAAATTAATTGGTGACCGTGTTATTTATTTGGTCTTGCATGTGGATGATATGTTGCTAGTTGGAAACGACAAAGAAATTATCCAGAATTTGAAGACCGATTTGTCCTCCAAATTCGACATGAAAGATCTTGGTGCTGCAAACTATATTTTGGGCATGGAAATTAAAAGTGACCGGACAAAGAGGAAGCTCTAGTTAAACTAGAGGAAGTATGTTGAGACAATATTGCAGAGGTTTAATATGTAGGATAGTAAACCGATGAAGGTTCCTATTCCTGTAGGTGTAAAATTATCTGCTAAATAATGTCCCAAGACACAAGAAGAGGAAGAGGACATGTCCCATGTTCTATATGTAAGTGCAGTCGGTATCTTGATGTATGCGATGGTCTGTACTAGACTAGAAATTGGACATGCAGTGGGAGTATTGAGCTGGTTTATGTCAAAAACAGGGAAGGATCACTGGACAACATTGAAGTGGGTTTTCAGGTATTTGCGTGGCACTAGTGATTATGGTTTGTGCTACCAAGAAAGACCAGGATTAGACAGAGTGTTGGATATTTGTGGCTTTGTTGATGCAGATTGGGCTGAAGATTTGGATCAAAGAAGAACTACAAGTGATATGTATTTAACCTATTTGTAGGTGTAGTCAGTCGGATGAGTAAGAAACAATCTGTAGTGGTGCTATCAACTACAGAGGCAAAATACATGGCAACCACTCATGCAAGCAAGGAAGCAGTTTGGTTGTAGAGATTGTATTCAATTATGGGGTTAGTATAGGGAGCTATAAGGATAGAATTTGATAGGTGAAGTGCAATTTTCTTGGCAAAGAACCCTACATATCATTCAAATACAAATCACATTGATGTTCAGTATCACTTTGTGAGGGATATGATAGAAGACAGAAAGGTGTTGCTGGTAAAGGTGGACGATTTGAAGAATATTGCAGATGCATTGACAAATCTATGAGCTCTGAGAATTTCTCTTGGTATATAGAAATAATGGGAGTTTCAGGGCTGGATAAATGACTAAGCTCTCTTGTGGCCCCCTGTGGAAAGAAAACAAGAAGTGGGAGAACTTTTAGATGAGTTCTCATAGGGAAAGCTAGGTTGTAATAAATGGATCTTTTAAGAATTTAAATGAATTGTAAAATCAGAAGTGTGAGGTTTAGTAGAGACCAAAGAGAAATTAATAATTCTTTGACCTGACTTCAGTGGAAAACATTAAAATTAACAATAGACAAAATATGGCATTCTAGATAATGAATCCTATATATCATAGTTTTTATTGATTAATTCAAAATTTAAGAATAATGGAGGAAAAAAATAACAATGCTTAAACAAAGAGACAGAAGAAATACATTACCATTTAACACACCACATGAATCTTGTGAAAGGTACATGTATTATTTGATGCTCCAGTACTTCAAAATTACAATATGCAGAAGGAAGTTACATTCGGAAATCAACCCCTAATACTTCAAACAGTGAAGCATTTATAATAAAAATTACAATAATGCTTTACAAAACCGTTGTCAAACCAACAACGTATTATTAGCCTAATTACACACTAATATCATCTAATCTGGTAGAAGAATAGGCCACATAGGCTGTTGAAGAGAACGGTGGCCTTATTTGGATGGTTTCTATAGCTGAGTCATCTCGAAACAGTGTAGCGGCACTGAACTGACCGTTGTGCTAGCAAAATCATTTTACTGCTCTTGAGTTATTCCTTAATCTAGTAAATCAACTAACTCCTCCCATATCTTTTCATCTTTCACTATCAACTTTGTCACCCTACTATAGGTTTCATCTACGTCTATATATTTAGGAAAAGTTGGTTTCGTGGTAAAAATATTTTTTACCTCATTTTGTACATGGAATTCATTTGACATGGCCTCCAAGAATGCCTTTCCTTTCATACTCCCTTTGATTCCACTGAACTTAATGTTGCTTTTGGCTACCTCTTTCATCTTCAAGATATAGTCTTCCTGAGCAATCAACTTGTCATTTATGGCATAGATGCTCGGCAATCCCTTTTGCATTAAGGCTTCAATCCTGTTTGTAAATATGTTCACTTGCAGCTCTAAGGTTTCACACCTTTCCTCCAACTAGTCGATGAGGTTTCTTTTTGTCAAGACTTTCTTTACTTCTAGAATGGTGGCAGTTCTGTCACTGACACCCACTTCCTCCAACTCATACTAGGACTTTGAGTTTAAGGACTTGATAATATTGGCAGCTTTTGTTGGCAGTTTTTCGAGCTTTTCCCTCCCTTGCACAATAGTTTCAGTGGCCTTCTCTATTAACTCTTTTTGTAGAAAATATGTGTAGGTTAACTCGATAATGGAATATAAATCAAAGAATAATACTATAACCTACTTCTACTATCAATTTTTGGAAGCTTAAAGATTGAGTTGAACAATATAACCAGAAGAAGAATAAACAATAGCACAATAGACATGAAAATACTTAGGGGAAAGCCTCAGCTAAAAACCCCACACTATTGTATTATCATACATGGTGGAAATAATTAGGAATTATAAAAATCCTTAGCTCTCACAACTAGCAAGCTCTCAATACAATCCTCACAGATGCTCATAAGCAATCTTGGCTTCTCTCCAACCTTCCTCCCTGCCATCCAAGCTCCTATTTTCTTGTGTTGTTCCTTGTGGATGATTCTCCTATTACCAAGTGGAAAACCAATCCTTCAAAACTGCACAATCCTCAAGGATCAATCCTTTACTACATGCATGAGTTTTCTCAATTAGAAAACACATGCAACTGATAGTATAATGTCCTTGAACATTAATCTTGACTAGGTCTTTCTCAGAATAGACATGCATGAGTTTCTAATGAAGGAATCTTTAGTTAACTAGAGTAGCACTAGTTGAGTGCATTAATGCATCAGCTGATTGTTAACTCACTATTAGTTCCTCAGATAGTTTGGAACTAATTTAACTAGACTTAACTCAGTGAACTGAGTTAACTAATTACAACTCAAATATAACTCAACCTTATATCCTTAATTTAAGGTATAACTCTTGCATGACTTCAGAAAGACTTCTAACTTGAATTTCTCCAACTGATTAATTTAAAATAAATTCATTAATTATTTCCAAGTAGTTGTTAAAACTAAATTCAAGTTTAATTGACGATTTAATTCAAGGACAAATTAAATTGGAATATTCTTGTTGCCATATTTCAACACTCCCTCTCAAGAAGAAAGGGATTATCTGCCACCCTGAGCAACAAATCTTCTCCACACTACCATCAGTATCTTGCTTTACCTTGTAAATCTAATGGGAACTCACAACTGACTTGTTCTCTGGTCTCGGAGCCATGTCCCAAACACTATTACGAACTATGGAGTCATATTCCTCCACCATAGCATCAACCCAAATCGGCTGCTGCACTGCTTCCTCAAAGGAAGATGGCTCAATATCAACACATTCCCAAGCAAGGGCCATGTATCTAGCTCCTCTGCCTGTGCTAAGAAGATGGTGCTCCCACATTCTATCTCGCATCCTCCAACAATCTATCATCTTCTCTTGTATGCTTCTGTCCATCTCTGGAGGACTTTGCTTGAGTGGATGTCTCCACTCCTGGAACCTCTACATGTGACCGCTCTGCATCAGTCTGAGGCTCATCCTCCTTAGGAACCAACAGTTCCTCCATAGCCTGTAGTTGGATCTCCCTCTCAAGGGAAACTCGCATGACCTTTTTCTCATCAAACTTGAGATCTCTGTGAACCAGTGTCCTCCGAATGGTAGGAAAGTACACCTAATAGTTGTGAGGTGTATCAGTGTACCCCAAAAATATCCCCAACTCTGTTATCAACTCAAGCTTCTTCCATGCGTCCTTTGTCAAACGGAAATATACTGATGAGACAAAGCTCCTGAAGTGACCCACATCTTGTCTCTCACCGAGGAAATCTTCCTTTGGTGTCTTCATCCCAATTATGTGATGTAGGTTTATATTCTTCAAATAGACCATTGTGTTGCATGCCTCAGCCAACAAGTGAAGTAGTAGGCCTTGGTCATGCAGCATTTCCCATGCTACCCCTACAATAGTTCTGTTCTTCCTCTTGGCCACCCTGTTCTGTTGTGGGTTATGAGGTGCTGTCAACACTCGTTTAATTCCTTCTGTTGTATAGAAGTTCTTAAACTCTTGAGATACATATTCTCCACTGTTGTCACTTCTCAAGGCCTTGATCTTCTTCCCTAACTCTTTCTCGACCAAAGCATTGAACTCACAAAACTTTGTGAAAGTTTGGTCCTTCTTCTACATGAAATAAATCCAGCATTTACGAGAATAGTCATCAATGAAAATAACATAATACCTTTTCTTAGCTACGGATGCCGTCGAGAATGGTCCACACAAATTAGTATGAACTCACTCTAAGATAGCCTCTGCTCGACTGTCTTGATCATGAAAGGAATACTTGGTGTACTTTCCCAAGGTACAACCTTTGTATGTGTTGACTTGCTCAAGTTTACCTTTGGGAAGTCCTATAGATATCTCTTGCGTTATCTTCAAAGCATCATGATGCAAATGACCCAATCGCCTATGCCACAACTTGCCAATGTCTTGGCTTTGCACCAATTCTTCTTTTGTACTAAATGCTCCATAATCATCTACCTCTAGTTTATAGAGATTCTTCACTCGAATCCCTATCCTCATGGTCTGCCCCATGGCTATGTGTCTTAGGAACACCTTTCCTTTACTGAAGACAAAATCGTATCCTTTCCTTTACCGATACCAAGTTCTTCTTCAGTCCAGGCACATGCATCACACTATACCTTCTGTTGTCACCCATCTCTATGTGCATCTTGAGGTCTTTCTCCTCTAAGGCACTGGAATTTTTTTTATCATCGGTCATGTGGAATGAGGCCCCACTATCAAGATACCAGACACAACCTATCATTGATGACACCATGCATGTGATGAGGGTAAAGTACATTTCGAAATGAGAGGCTAATGCCTCACCTTCCAATCCTTCCTAGGATCCCTTCTTGGACTTCTTTGATGGGAAATTAGTTGCATAATGCCCCATCTTGTGACAATTAATGCGTCTTACTTTAGACATGTCACCCTTCTCCCCCCCATGAGAAGAATTTGATTTGAAATGGGAAACCTTCAGCTTCCCTTTCCTTGCCTTACTTGCTAAGGCCAGAATTTCTTCATCATCATTCTTGGATGAAGAATCATCTCATGTTCTCCTCCTGATCTCCTCCTACATAAGATCTGACCACAGTCATTCCCAATCCATAATTTTCTCCCTTCCATTCACGGATCCTAGTAGCTATTCCAAATCTTTAGAAGGCCAAGGAGACTGAGGCTCACCATATCATCATTGGCAGTGGTATTCCCACACTGCCAATCTCATCCCTACAGGTGGTGAGCTTGTTCAGATATGTGGAAATAGTATCGCCCTTCTCCATCTTGATTCTTCAAAGCTTATCCTTGAGTTCCAATTTCCTCTGGTCGCTACTATTCTGGTAGAGGTCCTTCACTATCTTCCACATTGAAAATGGAGTATCCTTCCCATGGAGACTCGAGACAATATGGTCTTGAACTCCCTCAAGGATAATCCATCTTGCCTTTGCCACACACTTCTTCCACTCAACCAACTCTTGTGCATTAGTTGAAGCTGGCTTTGGGATTTCTTGATCAATGAATTCCTTCAAGCCAGTGTCTTCTAATACAGCCTCCATTCTATCTTTCCATGCTATGTAATTCGAGCTACCTTCCAAGGCATACTCGAATCTCAAGCCATAGAACACCATTGGCCAACCTTGAAGTATGATATGAATTCGATTTTCACCTGCAACCTTGAACTTCAAACTTCTAATTCTCCTTCTCAGGATATTGTTCACAGCTCTGATACCATGTAGAAAATGTGTGTAGGTTAACCTGATAATGCAATATAAATCAAAGAAAAATATTGTAACCTACTTCTACTTTCAATTTGTGGAAGCTTAAAGATCAAGTTGAAAAATGTAACCAAAAGAAGAAGAATCAATAGCACAATACACATGAAAATACTTTGGGGAAAGCCTCAACTAAAAACCCCACACTATTGTATTATCATACATGGTGGAAATACTTAGGAATTATAAAAATCCATAGCTCTCATAGCTAGCCAGCTCTCAATACAATCCTCACAGATGCTGACAGGCAATCTTGGCTTCTCTCCAGCCTTCCTCTCTGCCCTCCAAGCTCCTATTTCCTTGCATTTTTCCTTGTGGATGATTCTCCTATTACCAAGTGGAAAACTAATCCTTCAAACTTGTGCAATCCTTGAGGATGAATTCTTTACTGCATTCATGATTTTTCTCCATGAGAAAATGCATGCAACTAATAGTACACTATCCTTGAACATTAATCTCAACTAGGTCTTTCTCAGAATAGACATGCGTGAGTTTCTGATGAGGGAATCTTCAGTTAACTAGAGTAGCACTAGTTGAGTGCATTAATGCATCGACTAACTGTTAACTCACTATTAGTTCCTCAAATAGTTTGGAACTAATTTAATTGGACTTAACTTAGTAAAATGAGTTAACTAATCACAACTCAAATATAACTCAATCTTATCTCCTTAATTTAAGGGATAAATATTGCATGGCTTTAGAAAGAATTCTAACTCGAATTTCTCCAACTAATTAATTTAAAATAAATTAATTAATTATTTCCAAGTAGTTTTTAAGGCTAAATTTGATTTTAATTCACAATTTAATTCAAGGATAAATTAAATTGGAATATTCTTGTTGCCATATTTCAACACTTTATGCTCAAATATGATTTGGATAGAAAGTCAAATCTCATTCATTGAGCCTAATACATTCATCCCAATTCAGTAGTGCGAGCAGCTTTAGCTTTGGCCTTCTAGACTTCCAAAGCTAGTTGGCCCTCCAAAATCTCAATTTCCTTTCACTGTAATGACATATTTTGAAGTGTCTGTGTGACTTTTTCAGCACTGAGAGTCTGAGTTGAAGTAGTAGGCAAAGTGGTTGTTCCTATTGTTGGAAGTTGAGAAATAGGTACAACATCCAAGGGGACAATAACCATCTTCAAACCGTCTTCCTTATCCTTTATCAATTTTTCCAAATCTGATTACATCTATCTGATCTATATATTTTGGTCTATAATTAATTTTATCATGTCTGCTTTCTGTGCTTCACCCTCTTCAATGTCCTTGGTCATTGGATCTTCCGTAGCTGGCATCTTGAGCTGTTTCCTCAATGTTGCAATGTCTAGGTTCTTCTTCATAACAATTTCCTTAGAAGCATTAACATGTTTAGGGTCATACCCTATATTGATCACCAAGTCTTCTAAAGAGTTGATCCTATTATATTTGGCCAATGAGGAGACCTTCTCCATCTTCAAATGTGATTGGACATTTGCAACAGAAAGCTCCAATTTGGATAAGGACATGGCAGTGTTAGCCAGAGTGGAGGATATCATCTCACCAGTTTGTTTGTGCATCTCCATTTGTTCAATGGGATGTATGTCCTTTGTACTAAAATCAAAGGTGGTACTCTTGTAGTCTATCGCCGATTTGGGTTGTGGATTCTGGGCCTCAAGAAAAGAAATTTTCATTTTACCATGCTTAGTATCAAATACTGATAGCAATCTACTTTGGGAGATGGAATTATGCGTCAAGAATTGGTTGTAAGTGTTGTTCTTCAAGATTTCATTCCTGAGCTTTATTTCTCTATACCTGTCAAAAAATGTCTTTTCTTTCTTTTTTTGGATAGTTTGTGATTCTAACTCAATCTCCTTATGACCTTGTGAAGATGAAGTTTCAGAAGGAGATCTAGTGAACTTGGTGGTTGTAGGTGGTGAATATATGATGATGATAGCTGCCCTCTCTTCAGTCTCTTTTTCTAGTTCTAGTTTGTGAGTTACCTTGGGTCTCTTTTTATAACTCATTCTAAATTCTCTGGCTTCACTTCTAGTAGTAGATGATGATCCTTCCTGCCTCTTCCTTTTCCTTGATTTCTCTTGAGGGATAGGAGTCTGCAAACTGGAAGTAGAAACAAGCTACTCTTTGACTTCCTGCTGGGTATTTTTTACCGACTCTAACTGATTGGCATATTGGTCTATGTCTGGCCTAGAAGTGTGTATGTAGGGAGTGTTCTTGTTCTCTACTCTGCGGTTTAGGATGATGAAATAGGGGTCATAAGACCATGTGAAGCTCTAGCTGAAATTCATCTCCTTCAATATTTTATCTACATCCTCACCTATTGTCCTTGTGTTGCACACAAATGGGCCTACCTGCGTCTTTATCCTAAATTGTGCCTTCTTCTTGGCCACTACAAAGTGGATTTCATCTTAGTTCAAAATTTACTTGATATATTCCAGTGCAAAGATCCTCATTGGGAGGTACTTTAGGAGTTTATAGGGGGGCAATTCACATCCATAGACTCTAATCTATATATAGTTTTGATACAGGTACCAATCTCTAGCTTTTTCTTGGCCTGATAAATGCATAATTTTTTGATCTCCTCACTGATTCTAGGATGTACTACACTACTGAGAACGTTCATAGCTAGATGAAAAAAGTCTTTAATGATTTTTTTTTATGTGAATTTCTGTTGATATCTCATCACCAGTGCAATCCAAAATATCACTAGTTGCTGGTTCCCTGCATCATCCAACTTCTGCAATGCAAAAATGAACTTTTTTGCTTGATAATAGATGAACATGTATATCAAAATAGAGGTGTAATTGAACATCTTCTCTGTAGGGAATTTAATAAAGTTCTCATGGATATTGTCAGCCAAGAATTGACTAAAATGGAAAATCATAGAGGGCTTACTATATGTGGAAAATGTGGAGAGGAATCCTAGAATGGGCTCATCTACCCACTAATCAAAATGATAGCCTTAGATGTAAGAAATGGTTGAAATAATATGTTTGGCCTGATCACGGAAAATGGAAGAAGGATATGGAGGATTTTTCTTGGGCAATTGAGCATTCTCTGGAAAAAAAATCTCAAAAACTCTAGCTCTACTAGCAAAGTCCAGCTTCTAATAAAGCTGGGTGAGGGCTTCTAGGGAGAAAGGGGCAGCATTTTCCATAGTAGGGGCTAGCATCATTTGGTCAATGGATTTGGTGGTAATGGTGAAAATAAGGTCACATGTAGGGGAAATTATGGCTCTCTAGGCAGGGACATAACATGTTTGACATCTTCTCGTGAATTATGGGGCTTGGAATGTCAAGGGAGAAATATAATGCGAGAGGTTTGACTCCAAAAGTCCTATCTCATCAGTCTTATCTGTATGTTTATCCTCTAACCAACAATACAACTCAAGGAAATCATAGTCACAAAGAGTTTCACTTATCCTGTAATATTTGTCTACTAATGGTATATGATCTAAGTTGATAGAAGGTGGAATTAAGGGGTTAATGGCACTGTCCTGGGTCTCAGTTTTAGGAGGCATGACTGTAGAATTTTTTTGAATAATATAAATATGCAGAGGAGGCTTACTGGGCTTAGAAATGATAATATACTATCAGGAGAAAAGGAAAAAGGAAGTTTAGTGAATGTCAAAGTGCTGGTGGCGAAGAATCTATGATGAATATCGCCGCAGAACATTATGAATAGAGGAAAACAGTGAAAGATTGAGAATGGCGGGATTCAGATTTATTTGAACACTTAGGAAAAGTCCTATTTGAAATGGCATAGGACTGTTATTGAATGGTTACCTAGGGAAACAAGATAACTGTTGAATGGGTATTTGGCCCGAAAAGCATTTAATTGGCACAACAGTCTAGACAGGTGGTGGGAAGAGAGTTTTGGAGGAAGAGTGGTGGAGGCGCAACAGGAACATATAAGGAAAGTAGTTTCTAGAGAGGGTATAAGGCGATAAGTGGTATCGGTGGGGGGAGGGAGTACAAAATCACCATGATGCATCACCTTATTTTAATCAAAGTACCATATCAAAACAAAAAAGGGATAATATAGGCAAAAGGTTTACCAAGCAACTGTGAATTGTAGAATACCTCCTAGCAAACCAAGAAGTATGGGCAGACAATCTCCCAAAATGTTGTGTTCGGTGTATCACAATGTACAAGGTGGTCGATTCAGTTACTTAAGGATGGATAGCAACCTAGAGTTTTCCTCCCATATATACCTGAAGGTACATGGAGGCCCAGTCCGTATAAGCCTTGTCTAATGCAAAACCACACAATGAGAGCATTCCCATATACTTTACGTACTATAAAACGCCCTATATACCCGAAGGTACGTGGATGAGCTACAATATATTCACATACATGGAATGAGGTATCACACTTGGGATGTATTGTAGACAAGTTAGCAACAACTGCTTTGCTTTATGAAACTGGAACACGTCTCTAGCCTAGACCTCTAAATTTTTTCGTTAGGTGACAATGCTCCATTAGGTAAATTCAGATAAATTTTAAGTTGATCTTCTTTAGAATTTGCCTTCCAAGGTTCACCACATGATGTATTTTTTCAATTCCTAAAATGAAACTAATATGATAAGCATTCTTTCCATTCAATTTAACAATGAAAATCCTTAGCTAGTAGGGATAGAGAAATCTGATTTTTGACAAAGAGCAAAGAGCACATCTAATGAAATTTCCCTAGCTATTCCTTTCAAGCATTCACAAAGTACAATATCTATAATGTTAAATTCATGTATTTCTTTTTTATTTCCCTTAATGTGAATGAAAAAAAAGGAAAGACTAATGCACAATGGATCAATAAACTCTTTTCATAAAAATGACGATTTTGTGACAATTTCTTTTCAAGGAAAACGAAGACTTTACGACACTTACGTTTTCAAAGAAATGAGGAATTATGAAACTTTCAACAAAAAGACTAATCATATGCATACATCAATCCATTGATCTTTCATGAATGAGGAATTTATGACAATTCAAATTTAGAAGGAAAAGACAATTTTACGACACTTTCTTTTGACAAAGATCAATCAACCAAAACACTAACTTTCGACTATAGATTGAAAATGAAAAAGTAAATAAATAAGAAACATTTATCAATCCTAGTATAAGTAGGGCCAGCTAAGGAGATTAAAACCTATTTTCTGAGACATGACATCCATTTACAATCATCAAACAAGCAATCAGAAGAATTTTGGCTAAAAATTTAATTCCAAGGGTGGGAATCCGACCCTAGGAAGATCAGCATGGGCCAAAGAGGGAGTGACTGCATTGTAGTGCACTGTCTCTAACTGGAGGGTGCATTGTAGTGTACTGTCTCTAAGGCTAGCCTGTGCTGATTCCTATGAGGCCACTCAAGAGTCAACTAACCTCAAATTTTGACCAAAATTCGATGCAAAAGGCTGAATTACAACAAGTAAAGTATGTCAAGGTGTCTAAGGAGGTGGATTAGCTACTAGGAAAGATGATTCACTCCCCAGTATGGTCACAAATTTGTTTTGGGAAGTTTTAATGTCTACGAATAAATGCTTAAACCCCTAGACTAGTAGCTAAGTCTAGAACAACAGTGCAAAGAATTCTCTACCTTTTCTATAACCAATAGATTAAATAAGACAGTAAAGAAGCCTACCTGTATCTTTTGCTTACTCCTTATCTCCCTTTACCAATTTTGTCAATCCTTTCTGTACTTAAACCACTTGAAAAATACCTGCACATAGACAGAGGACAAAAGCTGATCAAAGCATATGATAAAGATCTATTGATTAAACATATAATGGAAATACACATATGAAAGCATCAATGGGCAATACAAACATATGGAAAAAGCTTTGAACACTTTATTAGTAAAAGGAAAAGTTACAACCCAATTTACTTGATTCAGTATCACTCCTCCAGTTCAATCCCATCCTCTCCTCATAACAAGCAAGACATTTTGACATCATTACAATACTTAAAACCAACTCAAGTCTCGTACTAACATCATCTCCATATAATTCAATGAAGGAATTTATTCCATAAATGGTGATAATGAATTCCCTCCCAAACTTAGGATTTACTTCCATGGAGGAAGAGATAAAGGGATTGATGTTACTTAACTCCCTCCCTCATCTAATTTTGAGCCCAAAGGAGTGGATATCCTTAGGAAACTTCTAGAGGCATTCTATAGATAAGAATATTCCAAACCCTAATGAAAATTTTGCTCAAATTCACCCAACGTACCCTGGTAGTGTACTGGGTTGCACTACAGTGCACCCTGATAGTGTATTGTACTACACTGCAGTAAACCCTGGTAGTGTATCTACCTGCACTAATCCTCTTAGATACAATTTTTGGATGATTTCAGTCATAGAACTTCTTTTGGGAAGGAGGAAATCTGATGGTTGACTTCATTTAGGGCATGTAACAACTAAATTAGGGTTTGATGGGCCTTAATAGTACTGATCTATAAGTTGGGGTTGATGTGCCCAAATGGATATGTAACACCTAGGGAAATGAAATAAATGTCAAATGGGTATTTGGCATGGAAAGCATTTAATTGGTGCAATGGTCTAGATAGGTGGAAAGAAGAGAGTTCTAGAGGAAGAGTGGTGGTGGCGTGACAAGAACAAATAAGGAAAGTAGTTTCTAGAGGGGGTATAAGGTGGTAATTGGTATCAATGGGGGAGGGGGGGGTACGAAATCACCATGATGCACCACGTAGGGGGTAGGGCTTGGTGGGAGAAACCACCTTCCGAAAACCCGCCTCCCTCAATGGTAAAGGGAGAAAACAAGGGCCATGGATGGAGTGGGGGATTAGAGCCCGAGGTGCTGAATGTGCCTGAGTGTTAATCGCAAACGACAAAAAAATATTTTTCCACTTGCACTTTTTAATATTTTCTATCTAGATGTAGGATAAGGATGGGTAATGAAAGTGTGAAATATTTTATCCACAATGTGCACTTTAAGTTTTCAAACTTAGGATAAGGTAAGTATAATGAAACATTTTGAAATACATTATCCATAGCATGCACATGCTCCTCTTTTTTCTATATTCTCAAACTTAGGATAAAATTTTCATAGGGAAATATTTACCCAATCACCTAATCTACCTACCCTTAGCTAGACTAACATTTTATTTCTGTCTCCAGGGTGCACTTAGACTAGAAAACCCATTTTTATTTTCTTTTATGCAGAATGAAAAACAATCTAACCTATCCCTTATTTCTTCT
Source organism: Pinus taeda (assembly GCA_000404065.3). Lineage (NCBI taxonomy): Eukaryota > Viridiplantae > Streptophyta > Pinopsida > Pinales > Pinaceae > Pinus > Pinus taeda. The sequence goes on from APFE031569758.1 coordinate 233,384, forward strand.
TTTGGCCTAGATTAAGCAGTTGGATCAATGCCATTTTATACCTAACTAATGATTTACCCAGATTAAATTGTTGGACAAATTGTTATTGTCTGTCTAATTCACATAAATGTATATAAGTCTAATCATGATTAAACAATATGATTAAAATAAAACTAGTGATTATGGCATTTTGAACAAGCTGCACACAACTTTATTTTACATAAGTGAAGCAAAAACTATGTATGAGTAGTGGCATTTAGACTTGCAACACTTTCAGTTTATTTTTTGATTTTCTTTCTTTCGGTGGGGTTCAATTTTTGTTCTTTTTCAATATTTTGTTTTTTTCTCTTTATTTTTCTTCTTTATACCCTCTTTTCATTTTTATTGTATTTTTTTTATTTGGAAATAATTGGCAAATTGACAAGTACTTACAAAATTGGATTCCCGAGATATAACACTCAATTACCTTGAGATCCTATAAATTATAGGATCCTAACACTATGGTTAGGTGGTATGTTGAAGTCCATGACTTGGTTGGTATTTTCATATATTAATAAGAGTTATCTTCCTACTGTGATTTATGAATACTTGTAGTGATTATGTTGGTGATGTTATGGCTGAATTAACATGCTTTCTATGCTAGTAATTTCTTGTTTATATGTTGGTTACATGATGTATGCTATCTATATATCTTATCATGATTTGTTTATTATCAAATTTTGATGAATGTATGGAGTAATAAGTTTTATTATGGCTAGCTAGAGAGGCCTTATAGCCTTCATGGTGATTTTCAAGTGAATACTATAAGTTTATGATCATATATGCATTATTTCCATATGTTTAACAAAATGTATAGTGTGTTATAGGAAGTCTAGGTCAAGATTTGGCTTCATGTTTTAATGATTAGCATTGTCGTTATGAGAAATATGATTCTAGAAAGTTACGAGAATCTTTGGGTAGTGGTATAGAGGATAGCCTAGAAAAGTGGCCCAGATCTTAGGACTACAAGCATAAAAATGGAGATCTGAAGTCATAACCACATGGAGCAAGGCTTGTGAGTGCGGTTGGAGGCTGAGAACCACATGCTGGTAGTGTCAAGAGTGTGGTTATGGGTCCAAGTCAAAGAAAAAGGGTTCCAGCTCAGGGATTAGTCATTTGGGATGGTCATTTAGCCTATGAGTGATATGTGGTTCTTGAGGAAGGTCATTAAGTCTCAGTTGTATGCCCCACTTCCTTAATTAGAACTAGGAGAGCTTGGGTCAAGTCACAGTGACACTCATCTCATGTTTACCCTATTGAGCTTTTGAATTTGGCAAATGTGGGAGGGGGTTGTTACAGGGTGGTATCAGAGTGAAGTTGCACCACTGGACCTCAAGGTAGATGTGATTTTTATGTATGCATGTTTGATTGTCTATGTGTTTATCATGCATACATGTTGGTTATTTCTCATGATGGTCATCGTTGTATTTGTGTCATGATGTTGAGGTTGATGATGTTGGTTTTTTATGATGATTTATATGTTGATTTAATTATAGACATATGTGATTCTAATATGGATTGATTGTGTGTATGAGATAGTCTTCATTGAAACACACTAAGGTACGTTTAATTATGATTATATTGGTTTATCTGACATGGTAATGTTTGCAAGTAGAAGAAGATTAGAGATGACAAGTAAAATCACAAATTACAGTTCACATGACTCTCCTTATAGATCAGTTGAGAAGCATGGAGAAGAGTGCTCTCTTGACATAGTAGATACACTGAGAATCTTGAAGGAATAAATTAGAAGTTCCAAGGTAGATAATGACAAGATAATTCAATCACAAGAAATATCTTCTAGGGCATAGGAAAAGCAAGTAGAGGTCAATGCAGTGATCGTTTAGTGCTTATCATATTTGTAGAGATAGGGACAACCACAGATCAATTATGGGAAGGAGGATAGGACTAATGGGGTGTATGGTAGTAGGTCTTGTTCAGGACATAGGTCAGATAGGGACAACACGGTCAGAGGTGGTAGGCTAATGGATGCACCTGATAAGAGAGGTAGTGGTTATGGGTTCTATTTTATTTTTGGTTTAGAGAGACATCATGGTTATCCTCGCTATCATCCTTATAGGAGGAATGTGAAGCAATACTTGCTATATGAGTTTAAGAAATCCAAGCCTCTTAGCTTTGATGGAGAGCTAAAGAAACCGGAATATGTAGAAGCATGGCTACTTGGGATGAAGAATTTCTTCAAGATGCATGATTATTCAGAGAATATGAAAGCTAGGATAGTTATTTTTAGTCTCAAAGGAAAAGCATACATATGGTGGGAAGATGTGAAGCATGTTAGAAGCACTAGGATAGAGGGGTTGAGTTTGCATGAGTTCAAATTACTCTTCAAAAATAAGTACTTGTCAGACAGATGCTAGGATGGAAAGGCTAAGGAGTTCCATGAGCTTAAGGTTGGTTCTATGATAAATGAAGAATACATGACCAAGTTTTTGGAGTTGTTGAGGTATGTGCCTTATCTTAAGGATGATAAAATGAAGGTTCAAATATCCATCAGTGGGTTTCCTTTAGCAGTCAAGGATTAGATTGAGTATGATGAGTCTCGGTCATTAGAGGAATTCATTGGGAAGTTGAAACATTGTTATGAGAAGTATAAGCATAAGTCTAATCCTAAGCGTGTTTGGAAGGGGAATGACAATACTAAAGGAAAGTGGGATAAGAAGTGAGGAATACCTCAATATGCAGGTAACAAGGAGAATACATCATCATTCAAGAAGTTCAATGTAGTTGATAGAGGACATGGGTCTCAGCCTGATAAGAAGAAAAAGGGTGATGGAAGGAAGCCTTTGCAGTGTTGGACTTGTGGTGAAGAGCATCACAACAAATATTTTCCATAACATCAAGGTGGCAGACCTCATATTTACAGTGCTAAGGAGGTACATATAGTTGGAGATGTTGGGTAGAGAATTCCTTAGATTTATGAAACATTGTATAATAAGTAGGATGATCATAAAAAATATATTATCAATATGGAAGGTAAGCTTTGTAACTAAGTTGTTTCTCTTTGGATTGACATTGGATATAACTATATTCATATCAGTCCTGACTTGGAGAACAATTGTTTCTTGAATAAATAAGTGCATCTAGAATCTTGGTTGGTACAATTTGTTACAGGTACCAAGAAAAGAGTTCAGCATTAGGTGAGATCTTGTGCATTTGAGCTGAATGGTATGTCTACATCAACACATCTAAATGTGCTTCCCTTTGGTTCATATAGTATTATTTTGGGCATGCAATGGTTGTACATTCACAAGACTAAGGTATATTTATATAACAAGGCTATTGAGTGCCTATATGATGATGGAGAGAGGATAATATTGCAGGGTAAATGAGAAGCCTACATCAATGAGGATGGTTACAACTATGTAGGCAAACCATAGTAGCGGGAGAGGGTGTGTGTTGTTTGCAGTTCATATTTCTAGTGACAAAGGGAATGATGATAAGTATGATTAATTCTTGAAGATGTGTCCTATTTTACATTCATTTTGGGATATGTCTCCAACATAGATTTTAGTGTTACTGCCTCATAGGAAAGTGCAATTTTCTATTGAGTTGGTACAAACAGTAACACCAACATCTAAGGCACCTTACAGGATGACCACTCCATAGTTAGTGGAACTGAAGTTGCAGCTTAAAAAAATGATTGATAAAGGATATATTAGGCCAAGTGTGTTGCCTTGGGGTTGTTGGGTTGTGTTATATTATTTCCATGAGTACCCCACGTGCAGGGGCATCATAGGGGGGTGGTAGCCCCCCTGTATGTTGTGGTGGGCATTGTCGGGGGGTTACAGGGGGGATGGCTTCCCCCCCTGCATGGGGTTAGGGGAAGCGCCCTGGGAAATTTTTTTTTGACCCTATATTAGGTTGGAAAACCTACCTATGGTTTTGTGCATGGATTTCACACATGGTTTTGGGCATGATGGTTTTCGGTTCATGGTAGTTTATAGATCCATTCAAGGGAACTACGATTATGTTCTAATCCAGGGTTAATGGATTGGGGTTTATGGATGCTTTGACATGTATATATATGTATTGTAACATGGAAAGGAATATAATGAAAAAGCAATCTGGTAGTCATAGTTTTGGGATCCAGGGGAAAATCTCTGTGTATATCTATTTTATGTTTTATGCTCTTGCAATTGTTTATTTTTGGTTTTTTAGAATTCCTAAGCAAGTAATTTCTGTGTAGGGTTAAAACCTACATTTGGTATCAGATCTATTTTGGCTTCAAGGGCATTCCTTTTCTTCTGTGGGGTTTTTCTAGAGCCTATGGTAGACCCTATTCAGTGGGAGATCTAAAGGATTGATTCTTGTTGTGAAAAAATATGGCAAGCAGTGAAAATATAGAGATCGAGAAATTTAATGGTCCAAGTTTTGAGTTGTGGAAACTCGAGATGGAGGATATTTTGGTGGATAAAGATCAGTGGATTGTGGTAGATCCGAGTACTAAACCAACAACAATGTCAGCTGCAGACTTGGTGAAGTTGGATCGGAAGGCAAAGAGCACAATACGATTATGTGTCTCAGATTCAAAATTGTTGAATGTATCAGGGGAAGCTTCAGTGAAGTCTTTGTGGGACAAGTTAGGGACTTTGTACCAATCTAAGTCTCTAGTGAATAAGTGGTTCCTACAGAAAAAGTTGTGTAACCTGAGGATGAAAGATGGAGACTTGGTGACAGATAATATGAACGCATTTAATACTATGGTAAGCCAGTTATTATCTGTTGAGACTAAAATTTTAGATGAAGATAAGTGCATCAATTTTTTGTGTTCTCTAACAAATTCGTGGGATAGTCTAGTTGTTGCAATAGGTAGCAATGCAACTACCTTAAAGTTTGATGAAATAGTCTCATCCTTGCTGTCGAAGGAGATGAGATGGAAAAATATGGAGGGACAAAATGGTGATTCCTTATTTGTATGAGGAGTCGCGGTCCTAGAATAGAAACAAAAATAATTCCTCGAGTAGGAGATCTAAATCTAGATGGAGATCTAAATCTCCAAGAAAACATGTAAAGGTGTCATGGAAATGCAGAAAGGAAGGGAATTTCAAAAGGGACTGTCAATCGAAAGCTCCTAAGAAAGGAGAGGGATATGATGATGCTCCTTTTGTAGAGGTGAAAATCACACAGATGAAGGTGGGGATGTGTACTTGGCTTCTTCTTAAATTACACATGTAGATAATGCAGCACAATTGGTTGACTTAGGTCCATCCTTTCACTTCACTCCCCATAGAGAGTGGTTCTGCGAGTATGAGAAATATGATGGTGGTGATTTATTATTACGGGGACATGAAGGCTAGAATCTTTGGTCATGGAAAACTCAAATTGAAGTTGCAAGGTGGAAGGATTAGAACATTTCCAGTTGTTTTTTATATTCCTACATTGGAAAGAAATATGATTTCTATATGAAAGCTGGATGATGCAGGTGTAAAAACAGTGTTCGAGAAAGATACCTACAAGGTGGTTCTGGAGCACTGGTATTAATGTGGGAAGTTTAGATTGGAACTCTATAAAACCTTCAAGGTAGTGCTATTATTGATGGGTGCAGCAGTTATGTGGTTCCTGAAAGTGGAGTAAGAAATCTAGTGGTGTCTGGAGAGAGGACCATGCTATGGAATCAAATGCTTGGACATATTGGAGAGAAGAGCCTTGAAATACTTCATCATAATGGAATGGTAGAACGTATGTCTAATTTCTCTCTGGATTTTGATTTTTGTGAAAATTGTGTATATGGGAAGTAGAATCGGGCGAGTTTCCACTCTGGTGGTAAGGGGGCGAAACAGATATTAGAGCTTGTGAACAGTGATGTGTTTGGACCTGTGTGAGTTCCATCAATGGGTAAGTTTATGTACTATGTATCATTTATAGATTACTTCTCAAGTAATATATGGATATATTTCCTAAGGAAGAAATTTGAAGTCTTTGATAGGTTTAAAGAATTTAAGGCTCTAGTTGAAAACTAGACAGAGAATAAGATAAAGGTGTTGAGGACAGATAATGGTGGAGTGTTTTGCAAGAAGGATTTGAAGAGTTCTGTAAGAATTGTGATATAGCACGACAAAAGATTACTCCATACACACCTGAGAAAAATGGATTTGCAAAAAGAATGAACAAGACATTGATGGAAAAGGAAAGAAGCATGCTCAGTGGTGTCAAGTTAGGACAGGAATTCTGGGTAGAGGTGGTGGAGACTGCATGTTACCTGGTCAACAGATCACCTTCATCAATGTGGGAATATAAGACTCCACAAGAGGTATGGATTGGTAAGAAACCTTCTCTTTCACATCTGAAGGTATTTGGATGTTGTGCATATGTACATGTTCCAAAGGAGAAGAGGACAAAGTTGGATAGTAAATTTAAAAAGTGCATCTTTATTGGATATAAGGATGGTTTAATAGGTTATAAGCTTTGGAACCCATAAACAAGGAAGGTTGTGTACAGTCAAGATGTGGTGTTTAGTTAGTTAAAAGATGTTATTAAACATGAATTCCTACCAAACGAACCTAATAAGATAGAGTTTGAGCTAAAGGAGAAAGAATCAGACTCTTTAAAAGAAGAGGAATCAAAAGATTAAGAGCCACAAAATCCGACTGTGAAAAGATCAGTTCAAGAATGAAGGTAGTCAGAAAGGTATAGTCCATCTTTTTTTCTTCAAATTTTTCTTTATCTATTATTGATGATGATCGCAAAACTGTGAGGGAAGCAGTAGATTCAGAGGATGGAAAACTATGGAAATAGGCCATGGTTGATGAAATGGCATCTTTGCACAAAAATGAGTCTTGGGATCTGGTGGAGTTGTCGGCTGGAAGGAAATCCATTGGTAGAAAATGGGTGTTCAAGAAGAAGATCAATGCAGAAGGAAAGGGGGAGAAATACAAAGCTTGGTTGGTAAAAAAAGGTTATTCCTAGGTGTCGGGAATTGATTTTGGTGATATTTTTTCTCCTGTTGTCAAGGTATATTCTATTAGAATATTTTTATTTGTTGTTGCTGCTTTTGATTTTGAGCTAGAGAAAATGGATGTGAAGATAACATTTCTTTATGGGGATCTAGAAAAAGAGATCTACATGAAGAAACCTGAAGGCTCTATGGTGAAGGGTAACAAAGAATGGGTATGCAAGTTAAAAAAGTCTTTGTGTGGGTTAAAAAATTCACCAATGATGTGGTATCATAAATTTGATACATTTATATGGAGACATGGCTTTACCAGAAGCAAAGAATATCATTGTGTGTATTTTAAATTAATTAGTGACCATGTTATTTTTCTGGTCTTGTATGTGGATGATATGTTGCTAGTTGGAAATGACAAAGAAATTATCCAGGATTTGAAGACCCAATTGTCCTCCAAATTATACATGAAATATATTGGTGCTACAAACTATATTTTGGGCAGGAAAATTAAACGAGATTAGGGAAAGAGGAAGCTATGGTTAAATCAGAGGAAGTATGTTGAGACAATACTGCAAAGGTTTAATATGAAGGATAGTAAATCGATGAAGGTTCCTATTCCTGTAGGTGTAAAGTTATCTATTTAATAATGTCCCAAGACACAAGAATAGGAAGAGGACATGTCTCGTGTTCACATGAAAGTGCGGTCGGTAGCCTCATGTATGCAATGGTCTATACTAGACCAGGCATTGCACATGCAGTGGGAGTATAGAGAAGGTTTATGTCAAAAATAGGGAAGGAGCATTGGACAAAAGTGAAGCGGGTTTTCAAGTATTTGCGTGGCACTAGTGATTATGGTTTGTGCTACCAAGGAAGATCAGGATTGGATAGACTTTTGGACATATGTGGCTTTGTTGATGCAGTTTGGGATGGAGATCTGGATCAAAGAAGATCTACAAGTGGGTATGTGTTTAACCTATTTTGAGGTGTATTCATTTGGATGAGTAAGAGATAGTCTGTAGTGGCATTTTCAACTATAGAGGCAAAATACATGGTAGACACTCATGCAAGCAAGGAAGCAATTTATTTGCAATGATTGTGTTCAAGTATGGGGTTAGTACAATGAGTTATAAGGATATACTGTGATAGCCAAAGTATAATTTTTTTGGCAAAGAACCCTGCTTATCATTCAATGACAAAGCACATTGATGTTGAGTATCACTTTGTGAGGGATATGGTTGAGGTCAAAAATATGTTGTTGGTAAAGGTGGACACTTTGAACAATACTGTAGATGCATTGACAAAGTCTATGATCACTGGGAATTTCTCTTCGTGTAGAGAAAAAATGAGTGTTATAGAGGCAGATCAATGACTAAGCTCTCTTGTGGCCTCCTGTGGAAAGAAAACAACAAGTGGGAAAATGTTGGGTTGTGTTATATTCTTTCCATGACTACCCCACCCGTGGGGGGGTGGTAGTGCCCCCTGTATGTTGTGCCAGGCATTGCCAAGGAGGTAAGCAGGGGGTTGGTATCCCCCTTGCATAGTGTCCAGGGCAGCACCCCGGGAATTTGTTTTTGGACCCTTTATTAGGTGGGCATACCTACCTATGGTTTTGTGCATGGATTTCACACATGGTTTTTTGGGAACGATGGTTTTTGGTCCATGGTATTTTTTAGATCCAGTCAAGGGAACTATGATTAATTTCTAATATAGGGTTAATGGATTGGGGTTTATGGATGCTTTGACATGTATATATATGTATTGTTACATTGAAAGGAATATAATGAGAAATCAATTTGATAGTCCCAATTTTGGGATCTAGGGGAAAACCTCTGTGTATATATGTCTTATATTTATGCTCTCGCAATTGTTTATTTTCTATTTTTTAGAATTCGTATTTAGTTAATTTTTGTATGGGGTTAAAACCTATAGGGGTGCACCAATGTTATTTGTAAAGTAGAAGGATGATACTCTCATGTTGTGCATTGATTACAGGTAATTTAACAAGGTGACTATGAAGAACATGTCTACTTTGTCGCAGATTGATGACTTGTTTTATCAGTTGAAGGGAGCAACAATGTTCTCAAAAAATTATTTGAGATCAAGATATCATCAAGTACACATCAAATAAGAGGACATCTACAAGAAAAAATTTCATACTAGGTATGGAAATTATGATTTTTTGGTAGTTCCATTTTTTCTTATTAATGCTTCAATTATTTTCATGTGTTTGATGAATAATGTGGTTCATCCTTTTCTGGAAAAGTTTATGATAATATTCATTGATGACATATTGATATATTTTAAGAATGAGGAAGAGCATGTAGAGCACCTAGAATTAGTGTTAAGATTGTGGAGAGAGCATCAATTGTATGCAAAGCTTAGTAAGTGTAGTCTCTTTTAGAGAAAAGTTCACTACTTGGGATATGCTACTTCCAAGGAAGGCATAGCAGTGGACTTGGAAAACATTAAAGCTATCATGAAATGGGAAGCTCATAGGAATGTGGATGAGGTTAGATCATTCATGTGACTAGTAGGTTATTATAGAAGTTTCATCAAGAACTTCTCACATATTTCCTATCTTATTACATCTTTGCAGTGAAAAGGAAACAATTTTGAATGGACTAAAGAGTGTGCAGCTAAATTTTTGCAGTTGAAGAATTTTCTTACAAATTCTCTGGTCTTGAAGATTGTAGATATTGATAAGGAGTTTGTGGTTTATACATATGCTTGCAAGAGAGGACTTGGTGGAGTCCTAATGTAGGAAGGGCAGGTGGTATGTTATGAGTCAAGTAAGTTGAATGAGCATGAGTAGAACCATGTGACTCACAATCTTGAGTTGGTACCTATCATTCTTTCCTTGAAGATGTGGAGGAATTATCTACTTGGAAGAGGTTCATCTTGATGAGTGATCATAGTGGACTGAGGTATCTATTTGACCAACCCATTCTGAATGTTAGGAAAGCTAGACGGTTGGCTGCCCTAAGTGAGTTTGAATTTGAGATTAGGTACATTAAGGTAAAAAAGAACAGGGTTGCAGATGCTCTTAGTAGGAGATTGTAGATCAATCACATTGTAACAGTGAGTTCTTATGGGATGGACTCGCATGAGTGGATCTTGCAGGTAGCACAACATGATGACATGTACTAGCAGTTGAGGCACATGTTGCAACATCGAGGTGAAGGTGATAGGGATGAGGATTATCACCTCATGGCAAATGGCTTGGTTAGATTTGGGAACAAGATTTATATGTCAGATGACAGTGAGCGTAAGAATATTATCTTGAGGGAGTTCCATGCCAATTTGTATTTAGGTTACTTAATATATTACAAGACTTTGACAACATTTAACAAGTTTTATCATTGGTTGAACTTGAAGAAAGAGGTGGATAAATTTGTTGTGAAGTGTTTGTACTGTCAGAAGATAAAAGCAGGGTGTAAGCATCTAGGTGATTTATTATAGAATATTCTAATCAAAGAGTGGAAGTGGGAGGTTATTTCTATGAACTTCATTACAATTTTTCGAAGGACATCGATACATCATGATTCCATCATGGTTGTGGTTGATAGGTTAAGTAAGGTAACTCACTTCATTACAGTGAAGTCTACAAATTCAGCTAGTGAGGTAGTGTTGATGGTACTAGATACTGTGAACATGTAGGGGATCTACCTGATGTGAGGTCCCAATTAGACCTCATGTTGTTTGGTGTAACATTCCCATCTGGTTGTATGGTTCGACCACCATTGTAAAGGTTTTGGAGGTACCTCTTGGTTAGAATAGACACACAAGAGATGATTAACACCTCTTTGGTGGAGAAAGTATGTAAGTTTTGTGTGACACCAAATGTAAGATGAACAGGGAACTTCCATAACTAGTGAAGGGAAACAAGCCTCCGGGTAGGGAAGTAATAGTACTATCCTAAGGGAGACCCAAGAACAAATAGAAAGGCTTGTTGATTACTTGTAAATTAGTTCACACTATAAACAACAATCTTGAAATAATAACCAAACTCACTCCACAATATCCACATCCAAGCAATGAAATAGTTCATTAGTCCTAGTATGTAACTAAACCAACATATACGGCAAACGTAATAAGAATACTCTTACTACTAATAAAGTTTTTGGTTATAAATGAAATATTCTAAGTATAATGTTACATGGGTGAAACACTAGATCCAATAGTGGAACATGAAGCCACAACCTACTTCTCTAAAGAATGTTCTACTCCTATGCAATAAGGAGAAGCGAAGGCAAGAATCCAAGAATCTAATCCCTATACTTGAGTTATGAGGAGCTATTTATAACAAAAAGGGGATGACTTTTGAGTTTCCTCATGACTATTTAACTTCTATGACTTATGGGATTCTATACAACTTTTCATATTCTATACATGAACTTTTACATTCCATAGGTGGCTTTTCACATTTCACATGTGCCTCTTGGATTCCATTACACAAAACATATTACAAAATACAAATTACATATAAGGCGGTGGCTATATGAGACAAAATTACTAATAGGACAAGTCATTTTCTTCCTCATGGAGCTTGTTAGTGTCAGTCAGTTCTTCTTGTCACCAATGATAAAATATGCTCTTACAAGGTTGTGTTAGGGACCTTAAACCATTTTTTAATCATATGAAAAGATTTTCAAAATAAAATTTGGTCTTTGGCTAGTGTATCTAGGTCTATTTCTACTCCTCCAGAATTTTCATGTTCTCGTCACTGCCATCACTCAGTTGGATGTACCATCACCGAACAAATCATTATCATCATCTTAGTCATGTCACCATGGTCTTCATTTAGCTCATTGTCTCCATTAGTTCATTAGGGTTAAATTCATCAAAACTATCATTTCATTCAATAAACTGGGAAATGAAGGAGTCGTGGTAGGGTTTTCTCAAAAAGATTTGTTTCTAAGTGTAATTCATTTCAAACTGATGTAATAAGTTATGTTCTAAAAACTGCATTGAATGTTCCTATGCTACATAGTTTCCAAAGAAAAAGTGAAAAAGAAGTAGTGTGGGCCATCCCGCTACCATGAAAAGAAATTGACTTCTACAAGCTATAAAATACCATCATAACTCATTTCCTCACCCATTTCATTGATAAAGAGATCTCATTCATCGCCAACCACTTCCTCAACATTTTTATGGCCAAAGACATTCCAAATCATTTTTCTCAAGCTACCTCACTGTGTCTTCTGTGGGAATCCCTCCATTTCATGTTTGCAAGCCTAAAAACCCTACTCCTATATAGTTTATCCTCCCTCACACTAAAAAATACTCGCTAAAACCCTTACACCCCATCACCCTCATTCCTAAAAACTTCTATACCTAAAGCCTAGCCCTACGCTCCATTTTTGGCAACCTTGATAGTTGGTACTATGTATAAATTCCCTAGCTCTACTCCCTCACTATTTTCACTTCCCTCCACTTCCCTAAGTTCCCTAACATCCCTCCCCATCTCATAAATTTTTCCTACACACATTCCTACTCCCTAACCCTTTCATCATATTCCTTCATTCCCTTTCCCTATTTTTCCCTCTAGGGCTTGCACTCACAAGTTTACTATGGAGAAGTAAAAGAAGCCTTACAACAAGGGTGGGAAAATGGAGAGGTATGAACCCATCAATACATAGGAGTTGATGTCATCACCACTCCCCAAGCAATGTTTTCAGCATGTAGGGTGTCTTGAGTTTTGTGAACAAGCTAAAAAAAGTCAAATGTCATCCTAGGTTGACTAGTTTCTTTGTCACACATCTTAAGAAGCATCAAGTTACAATTGCAAGGGTGAATTTTACTATATCAATTGACATCATAGAAAAAGCCACAAGGATACTAAATATTGGTGAGAAATGGTTCAAAACTCAAGAGTTGGATGCCCAATTCTACCAACCCTACATCAAATCTTATTGACAGGGAAATCAATGAAGACAAGGAATATTGGTTGGGAAAATTCAATGATTATTTGGAGAATATTCTCAGGAGGGAAAACAGGGAAAACAGGCTACAAAAACACATGGATGCCAATTATTACATAAGGAACTTGATTTTGAGAGAAAAGGTCAAACAAATGAAAGCAAGGCTAAGCAAAACCCTAATCAGTCGAAAGAAGGGTTAGCTTGATTTGTTGGCTATTTGATCCATGATAATGTAGTACAGAATATTAAGACCTTATACAAAAATTTTGAGAAGTTATGGTGAACATTTTTGGTCAAATTTGGCAATTTTTGGCACAGTCACCCTGCCAAAATTGTAGTGTAGGTCACGCTGCTCTTTTTATGGAGAGATACAAATGGAAAAAATTCTACATGGTTGGATAGATTTTGACACCTTTATCATATTTTAACCCATGGAAGCCCAAGTAATTAACTTTTACAAGGTTAAAATGGCCAAAAACCACCTAAAAAACACCTTTCTTCCCTATTTTTGGAGGTCACGCTGTGCTTTTTGACCAGTCTTGGGAGAAGTCACTTTTGAGGAGCTATAATTCAACATTTTCAGTGCTTGAGGTCTCTATTAATAACTAGATAGAGATATATTTCTAATGACCTATCATGATCTCAATTTAGAGTTCAGGAAGGCCTCAAAAAGTGGCCTGCAATGTCATGCTACACTTTTCCTCTACCGCATCGTGCTTTTTCCAAATTCACTGTGCTTTTTCCAGGGTATGATTTTCTTCATAAGTTTGACCTAGTTTGACTTTTTACCTTGGTAAATGATGTAATTAAGGTGTATTTATGCTAGATTAATTTCAAATTAGGTAGATACATCCAAATTTCACTTGTTTTGGGTCAACTAAAAGAGCTTCTCAAATTGAGGGAGAGTTTGTTAACCTCCCTAGTCATTAGGGTTTTGGTTGAGACCTTTGGGGAATAGCTCAAGAAGTCATGGATTCAACCCCTGAGAGTGGGGAGATGTTGTTTTGGTATTTATGTATCATTTTCTCAGTCATAGAATAGGCTGGAAATCGCAAGAGAGAACTATTGTAGCTTGGATTTGGACATTTTCAAAAATAAAAGGATACAATTTGCAGCTATTATCTAGGAATTCATGTGCAGTAGGTTTGTGATGGTTTTTTTCTCTGTTATAGATTCATATGAAAGATACTCATCTTCTCTTTCCATTCATCAATTCTTCAGTGGTTTTCCTTAAAGTTTATAAATATAATTCCTTGCATAAAGGTCTTTTTTTATGGGAATGTCATTATGTGTTAATTTCCTTCTGGTTTAATGAATTCATGTGCTCATTCTCATTAAGACCCTTTTGCATCTTCTAAACACTCCAATACACTGACAAACCCTAAATCCATCAAAAAATTATTGCTACCTTGGTCCTCCATACCTTTGCTACTGTAACCCTTTGACCCTTTGACCTAGCTACCCGGTTTTTCTCCCTTATCCAACATCAAACCCTAAAAACTTACAAACCCTATCTGAGCCTAGTATACCTAGCCTAAAATATATTCCCTTTCTAGTCAATTCATTGTTTTTGATCATCAAGAGAGTCCTGTCTAGTTTGGCAGGGCTAGCTATCAAACTAAAATCTTGGTCTGTGATTACCTTCGTTGATCTCCTCTCAACCTGGGACATTGTGGAGGATAACATTTTGGTGTCATTGCTGGGGAATGTAAGATCATGTCTTTCCTCGGAAAGGAAGACAAGGATCAGATCTAATTGTTGATGGTGAACGACGGTCGGACACACAAGAAATGTTGTGCATCTTTCCCCTAGTGACTAGTGTCGAAGAATCCAAAGGTTTATGTTGGGATGGGCTCCCCTGAGTTAGTTTTTGGGTTAAGATAACCCAATTTTTGATACATTTTTGTAATTAACATAAAGTCTCCATGATTTTTTTATCAGAGCGCATAGATGAGTAGGAGTTAAATGGGTTTAGCCCCTTGTTTTATGTAAAGTATGAGTCAATTTTGAGATTCACCCATGGTCTGCAGACCATGGCATTGTATGAAAAAGGCCATAAATAGGTGTGTCATAGAGAGTCTAAGGCATGTTTTTGAATAGATTGATAAGCAATGGATCAATAGAAGAGAAGTGATAGCGAAGAGAAGTGGGTTAAATAGGAGAAGAAAGGCTCTGCAGCTAAGTGTGTGGAGGCCTAGGTAGAGTCCGTAGCTGATTGCGTGGACCCCTACAACTGAGTGCACAAGGTAGCTTTGATTCTGTCATCCTAAATTGAAGATCAATAAAGATTGTTACCAAAGAATTCTTGTGTATATATGTTTTATCTCTGTTTCCGTTAATGTTATATGTTGTCTATGAATAATTCATTTTATGGATTATTGAATGAATGTCACATGATTCTATTGAATAAATCTTAATTATGTACACAAAGCACATTTATGTATGTTCATGAAGACTCTGATGAATTCTCTGATGTTTACTAATAACTTAAGTAAATCTGAGCTAACCTTAATTTAGGACCGCCGTCTGAAGCACGTAAGTAGACAAATTGGTTGTTAAAGATCTGCAAATACCAATCATAAACCTTCATGAAGTTCTAAAGACAATTTTGGTAGAGTTACAGTAGTGAGACCTATGAGTGTATCAATCTATGTGAAGGCAAATCTGAGGCATTGGAAGGCATTACACTAATCTCTGAATGCAGACACTTGTTTCTTGCATCCCCCCCATATTGCTTCAGGTGAGACTACAGCCCGCGCTATGTAGGTTGTTACCGAACGGGCCAATAGTGTACGGATTGGTTGGTAGGAGTAACTAAATTTGAACCTGGGTTAGGACCCCCTAAGCCAACAATGGTTTTGTTTCCAAGACAGTGATTTGCTTGAAAGATATGTGTGATGTCACGTCATTGGAATCTGGCCAGGAAGGAAATTGAAAAATGGTTGGATATGAAGATTCACAAGTTCACGGTGCAAGAAAACATGAATCTGCACTTGTCAAAAGAAGAGTGGTTGAACAGGTATCTATATATGGAGATACATGAGATATTCTTTTGCACCTTCCCCATTGAGCTATATGAATGGTTGGCTAAATTGAAAAATAACCAAGGAACGTGGAAGCTTGATAGTCCTATACTCTAGACTCTAGAACTAGTGTGACGATTAGAAGCTTCTAAAAATAAGATCACGTGGTTTGTTGATCATTGGCTCAATTAGATTCTAGGAGGATTTGTTATAGAATTTTTAGTTGATATATTTGTCAACTATAACTACATGGAGCGAAAACTTTTCAAAGGACCACGAGGTAAGTACTTGAGATCTTTGAATACTTGGATTCAAATTTTGTTGTGTGAAAAATGGGTGATGCCATTGCGTTGATGTTCGGAGCTACGTGAAGTGGAAGACTCATTAGAGATCAAGAAAGATCAGGTCCTAAATATAGTCCATTAATCAAACCTCCTTCAAGTGATGGCGAAGGAGCAGTGCAAGCTTCACTATGAAGTGTTTTTCAGCTGATATTGCAAGGTTTTCCATGAACACATAATCCCTCCACTACGCCTCCACCTCCACCTCCACCGCATACACCTTCACCCACACCTCTGCCTCCACCACCACCATTCAAGATGGTGAACACAATGAAGCTGTTGATTTTCATGGGCATTGGGAGTGAAGATATGGAGAAATTTTTGTTTGTTTTGAATGTTGTGTTGACAATGCAATAGATTACTGATGACAATATAAAGAAGTCACAGTTGGTTACCACTCTACAGGATCACGTACTAACCTAGTTTGCATCGCTTGTAGAGACAAAGGTGACTTTAAACAAGGAGTTTAGTAAGCCCAAGTCTAACTCAAGTGAGTAGTTGGATTTAAGGAAATCATGATGAGGGTCGATGAGACACTGTGGGAATTAGATAAAAGGTTGGAATGCCATATTCGAGAAGATAACTTGCAAATTTTAGATAGTCAGTATCGTGAATGGTTTATAGCTATGCTTTTGCCCCACCTGAGGATTTCTCTATCACAACAGAGGATAGGAACACATGTAGAAGCCTTTAAAATCGCGATGAGGTTGCATGCAACACCTATTTAGGATGTGACCTTGGGGGTGCAACATATCCACTCTTAGTTTTAGAGCCTCTCCTTAGAATTACAGAACTTGAACAAATACAAGGAGACTAAACTAGAGGTGAGCGCGAAATTCTGATGTTTCAAGTGCAAGAGCCAGGGGCATGATAAAGATCAATGTCCCGTGTACTCAAATTATATTACATGAGGGGGACCAATTACCTTGAAGCCAAAATCTCCAGTAGGGTCGAGCATGGGGGTGGTGCTATGGTGCACTATTTTTTAGGTTGCTAGACAAAATGCGATGGATAATTGTCATTTACTTCCAAATTTCGTCCACACACCCCAACAATTGTTCTGCAACTTCTGCAAGTTAGTGGGTCGTGATGAATGCCACTATCGCAGCTATGAGCTGATGATGGAAAGAACACCTACATATTAGATGCAAATAGAAACTTGGCCTCTAGAGCAGAATGTTGGAGGAATGTGAGGAGGTTATTAGGGACACAGACGGGGCCAAGGAGGAAGAGGGCCTCATAGAGGCCATGGTAAGATCATCTGCTACAACTGCAGATAGCTAGGGCACTACGCACAGGAGTGTTAGAGTCAGACACACCCGTCATGTCAATACTACAGCCAATTTGACCATACTATAGAAGAATTCCTGGTGCTGATGCTAAAATACAAGAGAAGAAAAAGTAGCCTTAGTAGCCTCCACAAAACTTACAAATGATTAGATATGAGTGCCACGAGGAATATCAAAGTGTGAATATAGTTCTTAGAAGTGGAACAATGACTAGCAATGATAAAGGTAAATAGCCAAAAGAGGATGGATGGGTCCATAATGCCCTAGATAAGGAAGTGGGTTTTGATCTGAATCACGTGAAGGAAACATTTATGGAGGCCAAGAAAATATTCATAAAGGTGTGCACCTTAGAAAGTCAGGACAAGGTGCAAGAAACCAATGTGCCTACAAAGGATTACCCCTCCATTCTCATTACATTTTTGGAGACCTGCATAAAACTGTTGCGCAATAGAAAAGTTGTGGAAAGCTAGCATGAGTTGATAAACAATTGCGCCAGCAAGGAGAAGTTCCCTGATGGACACCAGGTGGTCAGAAATATTGGCAAACATAAGGCAAGAATAGGGTGTGATATGAGGCTCACCTTGCAGATAGGTGATTATGAGATGGACCAGGTCATCTTGGACTTAGAGTCTTATGTGAACATTTTTCCAGAACAAACATCAGAGAGAATGGGGACACTTGCACTGCAGTGGTCTCTGATTTAGCTCTGAATGGAAAACCAGTGGAAAATCATCCCTATGGGATGATTATATGGAGTGACATCTAATATACAAGGTGCAAGCACGATGGCCAACTTTGACATTATAGAGATAATTTATGAAAGTAATCCATACCCCCCATTCCTGGGAATTGACTAGGCCATTGATATGAATGGAGTCATCAATTTGAAGAAGAGGAAAATGTCATTTGAAAGGAAATCACTTCGGGTTGTAGTGTCGTTGGACCCTATAGAAGAGGCACGCCATACTGAATTGGTGAAAAATTATGAAGAAAGTGATAATGAATTGGATCAAATGTACAAAATAATATTAGAGACTGGGACTTGATCAACCCGACGACATATAGACATATTGCATGGGACTGAGAGAGTTCCTGCACCTCTGATTCAGACGAAGAGTTGGAACATTGGAAAAATCGACTGCATGAAGTATCCACGGTGTGGTGCAATATGATGATGAATTCATTGCGATGTGTCTCATTGGAGCTAAGGAAATTACCCTATTACAATGGCTTGACTGATGTAGATAAGTTTTTGGATGCATTTGAGTGAGAAGTCCCTGAGGATCACCACTTCCAAGTATTATATTTGGCACTACGCACTACACCTGCACAATGGTGGGTTACGCATAAAGATAGTTTTGATGGATGGCGTGATTATAGAAGAATGATGAGATTATGGTTTGGGCATCTCAACAATTGATTGACTGAGAAATATACCGGTAAGGATGATCGGCGTGATCACTGCCTATTGGAGAGTTACTGCCTGGCCTATTGGAGAGTTACTGCTTGGCCTGACATGGTATCAGAGCACCCCTGACATGGTACACACCTATTTATGGCCTATTCGAGAGTTACTGCCTGGCCTGACATGGTACCAGAGCACCCCCGACATGGTTGCTAAAAGAGAGAAAGCTTTTGGAAAGAAGACAACCCCTAAGTCTTCTGAAGAGACTATGTGCCTTGCTCATAAAGAAAAGCATCCTGCTCAAGATTCTACAAGAGGAAGAGGTGGACGAAGAGGAAGAGGAAGATATTTCAGAGGTAGGGGGGGCAGACATTCTCAAGGAGAAAAGGCAGATTTACATTGTATTCACTGCAAAAGTAATGGATCACATGATGCCTCTACATGCAAGCTACTATGGGACAAAATTGAGCAGAAAAGAAACCAGCAGAAAGGTAAAACTGATGATACAGACAAAGGTAAAGCACCTGAATCCTCTCACTATGTTGAGGCACAATGTAACATTGGAGTAAATGAAGATTTGTTTAATACTTCACTTGCTTCCTGGAAAAATGATTGGTTGCTTGATTCAGGAGCAACCTGTCACATGACTCATAGAATTTGTTTTTTGAAGATTTCACTGACAATGTTGATGGAGCAGTATACTTTGCAGATCAGTCAAAAATCAAGCCATCAGGGCTTGACACAATTAGGCTTAAACTGCCTGGTCTTCCAAACTTTCTTCTGGATCATGTTATATATCTCCCACAGCTCAAGAGAAACTTGCTGTCCTTGGTCCACATCCGCCAGCAAGGTCACTCAATTCACATGTTTGATGGAAAGCTTGAGGTAAGAAAAGCATCTGACCACTCACTTGTCATGAGGGGAATAGAAGAAGAAAGGCTTCTTAAACTACAAGGAACATATGCTCATGCACAACATTTCTCATACAATTCTCATCATGAAGAAGGTACAATTCCATCAAGTTTATTATGGCATGCTAGATTTGGACATTTGAACTATGACAGTCTCCGCTTATTGAAGAAAAATGGTGTCGCTGGTTTGCCTACAATTCCTAGAAAACTTAAGCAATGTGATGCTTGCATTCTAGGAAAGCATAGCAAAAAATCTTTTCATGATTCACATTCAAGAGCACATAGGAAACTTGAACTCATTCATTCAGATTTATGTGGTCCAATGCCTATTCCTTCTGCAAATGGAAATAAATATATCATGACGTTTATTGATGACTACACCAGAATGTGTTTGGTTTATTTATTGAAGAACAAATCTGATGCTTTTCAAACATTCAAGAATTTTCATAAATGGATTGAAAATGATGCACAATCTCATATTGGGTCTATTCGCACTGATAATGGAAAAGAATATACATCAAATGAATTTGAACAATATCTTCGCCAACATGGGATTAAACATCAAACAACTGTACCTTATAATCCCCAACAGAATGGTGTAGCTGAAAGAATGAATAGAACAATCTTGAATATGGTACGATCTATGCTTTTCTTCAAAAATGTAAAGATAATGTTTTGGATTGATGTTGTTCTATGTGTTGCATATATAAAGAATAGATGTCCATCTAATGCTATAAGAAACAAGACTCGTTATGAATTGTGGTATGGACATGTTCCTTCGGTAAAACATTTCAGGGTCTTTGTTTCCACCTATTATGCTTTCATACCAAAGGTGCATAGAAACAAACTTGGTGCTAGAAGTCATAAGTGTATCTTCCTGGGGTATTCAAACACCTCCAAAGCATACCTCCTCTATGATGAAGTAAATAAAAAGTTTATGTATCTAGAGATGTAATTTTTCTTGAATCATCCAAATCTAACAATGTTGTTGAGCGGAAACTTGATTGCTTGGATATATTCGCAAAAACGAAATCATTTCAAGAATTTGATAATCAGATTCCACATCTTGAAGGGGGGATTCCTATTCTAGATCAACATGTGGAATATTCTTCTGAAGAACACTCTTCCCCGATTGAAACTCCAACAACGGATGATGATTTAAGTGATGTAATTGATAGAATTGGGAGACTCAATCTTGATCCAGTCCCAACTCAATCAACAGAGCAGCCTGGACCATCTCAGAAAGGTCCCCCAAAGTGGCTAACAAAGACACTTGAAAGTGTTCATCCTGATGAAATTGGAAAAATAAGAACCAAAAATTTAAATCGACAAAATGGAGGTGATGTAGATGACTCTAATTCACCTGTTGATATGGATGTTTCTTATGATTGTGAATTGAACTTGTCTACAGACTTTGAACCAACTTCCTTTATATAAGTTTCTTCTCATGATGAATGGAAAGAAGCGATGCAAAAGGAGTATGATGCCCTCATAAAGAACGACACTTGGAAGCTGGTTGATCCTCCATTTGGAACCAAACTAATTGGCTGCAAGTGGGTCTACAAGAACAAATACAAAGCTGATAACTCACTTGACAAGCACAAAGGTAGGCTTGTGGAAAAAGGTTTTGCACAGAAGGAAGGGGTCAATTATGAGGAAACTTTTGCCCCCACAGCAAAATGGGCCACCATCTGGACATTCTTTGCACTAGCAGCTCAGAACAGTTGGAAAGTCCATCAAATGGATGTAGAAACTGCCTTCTTGAATGGAGATCTAAAAGAGAATGTTTTTATGTCCCAACCTGAAGGATTTGCTATGAAAGGACATGAACATAAAGTATGAAAACTTGTGAAGTCCTTGTACGGCCTCAAACAAGCACCACGAGCCTGGTATGAAAAACTAACTGAGCATCTTCTGAAACTCAACTTCAATCATTTTGATCTTGATGATGCAACTTTATTTGTCAAGGAAGTTGGCAAAACAGTTGTATATCTTGTGGTATATGTAGATGATCTTTTAATGACAGGGAACAATGAAAGATTACATCCATAAAGAAGGAATACATCCATAAAGAAGGAATTGGGGAAAGTTTTGAAATGACTGATTTGGGATATGTTCATTACTATCATGGCATTCAGGTAACCCAACATCCGAAGTCCATATTTGTTTCTCAAAAGAAATACATTGGAGATCTGTTGAATATGTTTGGCATGACAGAATGCAATCCTCTTACTACTCCAATGGACAAAACTTAAAGCTCACTTCTATTGAAGGAAAAGAATTTGAGGATGCAACAAGGTATATACAGCTTGTAGGAAGTCTCAACTACCTAAATACTACCAAGACCAGACATTTCGTTTGTTGTTGGAATTCTCTCTAGGT